>JAGPOW010003447.1:4048768-4076673 GCA_030014935.1 Caiman crocodilus | reverse complement strand
GCAAGAGGAGGCTGAGGGGGGACCTGGTGGCTGCCTACAAGCTCATCAGGGGAGATCAACAGCAAATAGGCAGAGCCCTTTTCTCCCCAGCACCACCTGAGGTGACAAGGAACAATAGTAATAAGCTGATGGAGAGTAGGTTTAGGTTAGAGATCAGAAGGCAATATTTTACAGTTGGGGTGGCCAAAATCTGAAACCAATTTCCCAGGAAGGGTCCTCATCCCTACCTTGGGCAAATTCAAGAGGAGGTTGGACGATTACCTGCCTGGGATCTTGTGAATCCAGCATTCGTTCCTGCCTGTGGCAGGGGGTCAGGCTACATGATCTGTTCAGGTCCTTACTGACCCTAGCTACTATGAAACTTCTCCCCCACAACCAGGTGCAGGCCTGTAGTCCCAGGTCCAGCAATGCAGCCAGGAGCCACATGGTGTTGGAGCAGTGCTGGGGCAGGAAAGCACAGAAATGGTAGGGGCTGGACTGGGCTGGGCAGCTGTGTCCTCCTGACAGCTCCCCTTGGGTCCTATCACCCTGGCTCCTGTCACTGGTGACAGGCAGCCAGGAGCAGATAAATATTTTTCTAAATTTTTGTAGGGGGCCCAGAGGCTGGCTAGAATGGACTGGTGGGCTGGATGCAGCCTGTGGGCTGTATTTCACCTACCCCTGCAGTGACAGAACCAGAGGGTCATATGTTTGAATTGTCAAACAAGTACTTCTCGGCTATTTGGTCCACATAATTCACACTAAAGGGTTTGAGGATGGGATCCTTGGCCCAGATCCACATGCTGCTAAATCCTGTATCTGGGTTGTGAGCATTTCTCCCTCCCAACACTTGTGCCCTCTTCTAAGTGGCTGTGGATATGCGTAATCAAAGCTCCACTGGTTCTGGCCATGAAGCCCATCCCTGACATGATCCAGAACATTCAAGATGTTTACTGCCCTCTGCCCTGCTACTGCAGTTGTGCTGACTGCACTGAGGCAAGCACTTCGTAAACTTGTCCTAAAAGAACTTTCAAGCAGTGTTTTATTTTGCAATGCAACTGGTTTCATACTAGTTTCTTATGTGAGTCCATGCAGGTAAGTTCTTTTCAAGTAACTGGTTGTCTCTCCTTCCTCAGGTAGTCACGT
This sequence comes from Caiman crocodilus, assembly GCA_030014935.1. Lineage (NCBI taxonomy): Eukaryota > Metazoa > Chordata > Crocodylia > Alligatoridae > Caiman > Caiman crocodilus. The sequence goes on along the minus strand of JAGPOW010003447.1, from coordinate 4,075,548 downwards.
GACCTGAAAATTATTTGCAGGAAGATACCAGTGCATGGCAAAACAGGCCAGTGTTAACACACCCACTGTGTGTGTCTAGGCATGCGAGAAGAGGCTAAGAGCCAAATTTGCTGGCTGTGGCAGTAACAGGAAAAGAGGCCTTCTCCAAGGCATTGGCAGCTGTAGAGCCTATGACCCAGGACAAGATTTCAGTCATGGTATGATGTGTATGCTATTTACTGCAACATAGAGCAGGAAGAAAGACACCCTGGTTTTGCAGTTAGAAAAGGGCTGTCCAGCTTATTTTGCCTTGTGTATTACATGAGGTGACCCACCTCTGGTGGAAACTTGTCAGCATGCCTCCAGGACTTAAGGGCCAACCATTGTCACTTGCCCCCTTTTTTCCTGCTGTCAGTCTAACAGCAGTGGCTGAAGCCCCTGACTTCAGTAGTGAGCAAGGGATTTGGGAGGGGCAGGGAAGAACAATGGTGTTCACCCCTTGGGTTCCAGAGCAGTGCTGGGAAGTCCTGTCAGCTGCTGCTTGGGCAGCGCCGAGCTAGAACTGGTACTTGCATATGCAAAGCTGCTTGCAAAACAGATATGCCACCTTACTCATGCCCATGTACCAGTAATCTAGTTCATGTTAGCTGTATTCACTTCCTAGGCAAGGTACAGAAATTACACAAACAGGTACAAACTTGTAATAGAACAGTAGTTCAGTGCAAACAGATTCGTTTCAAAATGGTGGTGCCTGGTTCAAGACAAACCTGGATGGATGTAGTATCTTTAATCCTTTTAGGTTAGACTAGTGTATTGAACTTCTTGTCCAGACCTCCCCCAGCTCCTTGGGTGACAGGCCCCTGGTCTCCCAGGATGCTTTGCAGTCCCACGTCCCCTCTTTCCACCAGCCAGTCTCTGCTTTTCGGGCAGCTGGTCTGGCAGCTAGCACCTCTCCGGCCGGACACTGCTGGAGTCGGTAGCCCTGTCCTGGCCGGGTGGGGGGTGGCCAGAGGTGAAGGATACACACCACGGAGGTCCTTCGGTCTGGGTCCGGAAAGTGCTAGGATCTCACTCGGTTTCTTAACGTCTGGAAGAAGCGGTGCGTGGACCCAGAGCAGTCTACAGACCCCGATTGGGGCCTCCCATTTGTGCTTTCTTTTGTTTAGATGAGTCTACGACCCGCCAAAAATACGGAGTCGAGGTTATTATCCAGTATTAGCTCCAGCAGCCCGTGCCCGCCCCACTCGCGCTCGGGACACGCGGCGCGGACGCCGCCGCCGGGCCCCCGCGTCCCGCCGGCACAGGCTGCTCTTGCCCGGCACCCGGGAACGAGGCCGGCCCAGGGGCAGGGGCAGGCTCCGCCCCCCGGGCCTTAGCTTCGGCCGCCCCCTCGCCGCAGCCGCTGGGCCGCCTCCAACAGCCGCGCACACAGGGAAGGCAGCGGTGCGGCCAGGCTGGGGCCGAGCCCTACTCAGAGGGGCACTTGCAAGTCGCACCGGTCACCCCGCGGGGCGGTCGAGGACAGACACGGAAGGCGCGTCCGAGGCCCCCGCCCCACTACGGCCGCCGCCGCCCGCGCCCTGTGCGTCACCCCCCCGAAGATGGCGGCTCAGCAGCCTACCCTCCCCCATGGGTCCCAAAGGGCACGGCCTACGCGCCCCAGCATGCAGCGCGGCACACAGGGCACCGCGTCCCGGCCCCGCCCCCTAGCTGCGGGATGACGCCACCATGAGACGAAAGACTGCAGATCCCGGCATGCAGCGCGCTGGCTCAGCCGCACTGCCCCAGCTCCGCAGCCGCGCGGCCTGCCAGGATTTGTAGTCCAGTGTCTGGTTCCGGATCAGCGGGGGCGTGGCCTATGACGCAACACAGGTAGCGGAAGTGAGCTCACGTCCGCCCTGGCTGTTGTGTTTGGAAGGGGAGAGGGGCGGAGGGCGGAGAACGCGAATAAAGAGCGGGCACGAGGTGGTGGAGGCGGCAGGAAGTAGCGAGGTCCGCGCGCGTCCCTGGCTGTCTGTTCCTGTGCGTCAGGTGGGCTCCTCTGGGGGCGGGGCGGGGCGGGCTTGTCCGCGGCCCGGGTCCGGTGGGGCCGGGCGGGCGGGGCTCCGTCAGGGTGGCGGGGCCGAGCGGCCGGGCCGAGCCGGGCCGTCCAATGGCGTCGGCTTCATTGTCTCGAGCGCCCTCCATCCGGGTCCTCGGAAGGGGGGGGTCTCCCCGTGGGTGGCGCGCGGGGCATGCCGGGACTGCCCCCCCGCGCCGGCGGGGCTGCATTGTTGGCGAACAAAGCGCGGGGGGGGCGGAGCGCGGCGGGGCGGGGCGCGGCGCGGCTGAGGGAGCCCGGAGGGGGGGGCGCTGCGTGCTGCTGCCGCCTCTTTTAAACCCGCCCCCACCCCGCCACCTCCCTGTGTTGGCATCCGCGGCAGGGCTGAGCCCGACGATCCGCCAGCGTTCTCTCTCCTGCGCTGCCCGCTCCGCTCCCGCCGGGGCCTCCCGGTAATGCTCTGTCCCGCGGGCCGCGCAGCGCCGGGCACGAAGCCCCGGGTCCGCAGCCTTGCCGTGGCACCTGCCCGCGTCTCCCCATCCCCGCCCGTGCTGAGCCGGCTCTGCGTCCTGCCTCCCGGGCTGCCGGGTCTGGGTCCGTGCCCACCTGTCACCGGGGCAGTCTGGAGCGCTTACTTTATTTGTCTGTGTATCCCGGCCTGCTTAGTCCCTGCTCGCTAACAAGCCACAAAAATAAAATTAATGTCATACAAACACGTGTGTGGGGTGGGGGTAGGGCTGTATGTAAATAAGCAAAGTATTTAGCCAGCTGCTCCCAACAGATGCTAAGAGGCTGCTGTAGGGACTCCAAAGGTTGGAAAGAATTCATAGCAATCTGTGTAGGGACTTTGTCTAGGTGCCCCGGGCTGATCTTCTCTTCCAGCCAGTGGTGGCAAGCACTGCCTAGTGCAGAGAGCGCCAGAAATGTCACAGGAGATGGGTAGGAGATTGTGCCCCTCAATGACCTAGCTCTTCTAAATCCCTAATAAAAGTCTGTCTTAAATCCTAAAAAAAATGCTTTGTGATCTACAGAAGTTTGTCAGTAGCAGCTGGTTGTGGTATAGGGATATCCAGTATTTCCTTGCATCTCCTTGATTTCTAGAATTACCAACATGCTGTAATGAGTTCTGCCATCTAATTACAGGGAGGCAGACTGTGGAAACAGAATTTTTTTCACCCCCCCATCTCAAATTGCAATAGCTTAATTTAAGTGAATGAGTGATTGCCTCTTTTGTTCTTGTTTTGAGGTAGGGAAAAGCTGATCTATCCATATTTATCTCTGTTGCAGTGTATACAGTTCCTTTCTTTTCAGTCTTACGAGTTTTACATGCCCCTGGTCATTTTTATTGTACTTCTCTGAACCATCTGTTGTGTCCTCACTGAGATCAGGTGCATATTTTTTGGATGAGGATAGCAGTATAATGGCAGGACCTTTCCCTATTCTTGTTTGTTCCTGAGCATCATTTATTAAACATGAAATTTGAAGTAGAGCCTTGAGGCCCCCTGCTGTTCAGTTATTCATTTCCATCACAGCAATATTTCTCCTGTTTCCTGGGCCTCTTTTGTGAATACTCTGCCTGTCATCCTTGGATTTGTTTCTCTAGTTGGCTCTAGTGAGGCACCTGTTGAAAGTGTAAAGGCTTGAATTCTTGTTGGTAATATCGCTTATTGGACCAGCTGCATGTTTGGGATAAATGTGGCAGTTGAAGTGCCCTTCCTTGAGTGTCTCAAGTTGGAAATTTCCTTTATCCACTCCCACAGTGACATTGTCAAAGAGCATGTGTAAATGGACTGTGTATGTTTTGGATAAATTCTTAATCTCGGTCTCAGTCCTTGCTTGTAAAAATGGTTTCCTTACAGCACTGGGGATAAGTCCTATAAATATTTGAGGTGTTTAAACTATTGTGACTATATGACCATCTAGAACCTTCTTTCTCCCATCTCGTTTCTAATAACACGGGTGTTTGTATGCATTCTTCCCTGTGAAAAAATGCCCAGACATTTTTATTCAGCGCTTATGCTAACAATGTTGGTCAAATATAATTGAGAATATAGGCTTTCACCCTTTCAGTTTTTGAAGGTGGAACAGCAGCATCATCCTCTATTAGTAATGGGTCATATATAAGTCTGGAAAATAGCTCCCAGGTAAATTATGGCACTTCCTTCTTGGCTTCAGCTGTTAATGCCTCCTCTCACTTTCCCTTAGTAGTTCATGTATAAATTGGTTGCTTTCATTGTTTTTTCTAGTAATTGAGGGATACTGTCAGTTTTCCCCAACCCAGCCCTGTCATAGTTTGGAAATTGTATCTTTTAACAGCTTCCTTCTCATGTAGAGAGCACTTTAAAGATTTCACAGAAAAGAGGTTCCTGCTGTTTGGCACTGGTATCTTGCTTTTTGAATGGTGAAGAACAAATTTTAATAAATAATTGTACTTCCTTGAAGCAACTTTAGATTTATTGATATGAAATACAGTATCTTAGCACATTTTTGCTGTTCACATTGTCTAATACATATCTATAAGTCTTTCCATTTATACTTTTGATAAAAAAAAAAAGCACATTTCTAAACTCTTGATACTAGGATTGTCTAATGTCTCATCTCATTTTGTTTCTTTGCAATTTTTTTTCCTATCCCCAGCTGGTTTAATCACTGGCTGCTTTAATCACTATTGTAGAACTTCTGGCTTTCTGGGACATACACAATTTCACATGATGCTGCAGTATCAATATGTGACTACTACAGCCTGCAGTAGGAGGAGAAGTTGAGGAATGAGTTGAGGTGTTTGTATGTGAATGCTGCTCACTCTAAGTATAGTAGGAGTGAATATCATGAAATACATGAGGTAATTACATTGAAAAAAGTCTCATTTTGGGACCAAAGTATGAAGTTGCCAAGATTAGCAAGCGACTAGGTTTGAATACCTTGTAGGCAAACACTAAATGGAATATTTGGATTTACTCCAAACTGGATGGAGAACAAGTTCTGTGCATTTGTTTGAACCTTGTGGCCTGCTAGCCTTATGAAAGGGTCTGCATACTCTGTACCCTTGCCTTTACACTTATTTGTAAAATGGCAAAGGCTAATTATTTCAGTCTGGATTTGTCATAAATCCAGGGTTAAATTACATGTAGGTACTAGAAAATGTGTTAACTAACTGCAGTTCTCAAGTTCAGGATTCAGTATATTTATTCCATGAAACAGTATTACAGTTGCAACTTGTGAACCTGCTGCATGACTGATACAGAATCCTGACTTCAGATTTCAAAAGAAGTTGCCTCTAAAATAGTTAAGGAACTGTATAAATACATTAATGAATTGGGATCTGAGCCAAACCTGTATTGTCTTTCTTGCACTGAAACCCCCTTTTAGTTGGTGGGCTTTTGTTAATTGGATAAACAGCACTTTATGGTTAACTGATGGTATGAAGAACTCAAATAAGATCCTGGAGTTTTCCCAGGGTGTCTGAGTAGTGAAATTATGCATGTGTCCACATTTATATTTTAGTTTGGTGTTTGAAGCAACTTCCTCTTTTCAAGTCGGACTGTTTTGTACCACCCTGCTCCAAACTCCTTTTCAAAGAAATAAATCACCAAGAAGCATTGTGTACTGCCTCCTAAAATAATGGATGTTGCGTTGGTTTATTGAAAAACTTGATACAGTTTAGAAAATGGGATTTTAAAAATGAGATGGACTAATTTCCCTGTCACTTTAACAGTTCTGAACTATGTTATACATCTGCAGAGTAACTGCTTTAGCAGTGTTTTTGGTTCCTTTAGTGGTCTTGCAGCGTATCAGTGTTCTGTTGAGACTTGGTAAAAGAACTGTGTTAATAGTTATTTGGGGAATGCTCCAGTCAGGGTTGTTCCCTGTTTTGTTAATTATGGTTTGCAGAAGTTGTCTTTCTCTGGGGAGGCTCTAATTACAAGCATAACAATCAGACTTGACTTGGCCTATATATGGATTTTGTAAATACATATCAGGTATTTACTCGTGATTGCTTGGATGGGGTTTCTGCAGAAGGTGAATGATGGGAGAATAAGCTTAAATTCTCCAATGCTGCAACTTTTAATTTACAGACTTCAGATCAGAAGTGCAGCCATGAAAGATCCAAGTCGCAGCAGTACTAGCCCAAGCATCATCAATGAAGATGTGATTATTAATGGTCACTCTCATGAAGATGACAATCCATTTGCTGAGTACATGTGGATGGAAAATGAAGAGGAGTTTAACAGGCAGGTAAGTTGCTTCCCAGTGTGTATACACTTTTGAGCACTTTATATATGTGGGGGTGGGGGGGCATTTTTTTTTTTTAGAGGCAGCAGAGAGCCTCAGTAAGAGTTTGAGTCTGGATATGGGGTAGTCTGACACTCTTCCCCCCCCCCCCCCCCAGTTTGCTCAGCCTGTCGCTTTCAGAGACGATCTACATTTGTTTCTCCATCAGGAAAATAAGTAACTTCCTTCTATAAATATTGGTATTTTGATTTTGGCGGGGAGGGAGGTTGTTTTGGAAAATCAGAGCTCTGCCTGCCCCCTTTGCTCACCGGGATGCAAGTCCATGCCCCTCACTCCCAAGCCACAGCTGCCAGGGCTAGGGACCTGAGTCCACAGCCCCTTGCTCTCCTGCAGCAGCACCCATGCCCTAGCTCCTGCCTGTGGGAGGTGGTGGCTGCTCTAGCAGAGCAGAGTGCAGAACTTGGCTCCCTCTCCCTCCATGGACAGCACAGCCAGAGTTTATCTGGAGTGGGACTTATGGGGGCAGAGTAGGACTGGGCAGTGAAGTGCCTTGCTGCTGCCTTGGCGAGGCACCCCCTACCCTCCCAACAGCAGTGAGGGGCATAGCTCTGTGCCATGACCCCCACAATTGCCAAGTGGGCAGGGGGCACCTCACCAGGGTGGCATGGGGCTTGCAGAGCCAAGGAGCTTCCTCACCTGGCCCCACTCTGCCCTGCTGCTCTGGGTCATGCCTGCTGGGGCTCCCTGTCCTGCTGCCCTCCGCTCAGGGCCTCAGCAGCCATAGCCTCAGCCTGCCCCAGTCCTGTGCATGGATATGGGGACATGTGCCCTTCCGTCTCTTGGGAGTGGTCACAAGCATGTGCACAGCGGCAGGAAGCCAGGCCCTGTACCTGCACATTCCAGTCCTGGGCCCCATGCACCACCTGTGCTGGGCAGCAGCCCCAGCCCTGCCCAACTCCCTCTTATCTGTTCCTATGGCAGGGGGCCTCAATTCCACCCCAATTCCTTTTCCCTTTTGGAGGAGCTCTCCAGGCTGCCTGGTGACCATGTCATGCACCCTGCCTGACTGCCCTCCTTCTGTTCCCCTCAGCTTCTTGCAGGCTGGAACTCTACCAGCCTGCAAGCACTCTTTACAAAAGTGGAAAATGGGTCTGTTTCTCTGTTTAAAGTGGACAATCCATATTGTGTGGGTTTTTTTGTTTGTTTGGTTGGGGGATTTTTTTCCCCTTGGGCAAAAGGAAAAATCTGTGACTTTTCCGTTTTTTGGTGGTGGTGGTGGGGGGGTTTCCATTGGAAATGGAAAACCTAGGTATCTGCTTATGGGAAAGAGTTATAGGTGGGAAACTTCTATACCCTTTAGCTCATCTTACTGGGGCGAGGTACTGTGTGGCTTATTCTCAAGTGATAAACATGCCAGCAGTACAAATCTTTGATAAATCTGTGAGGAAAACTGCGCTTGGTCATGGGAATGTTAAGACCAGGTGTATAAAGAGGGACTAACACTTTCCATTAGAAAAAATTTTTGGATCAATTTCTCTAAGATTTTCTCTCTCCAGTAGGTTTTGATTTGGTAGAGAGTAAAATCTTGAATAATGTCTGGTCTTTGTCGGACTTGAATTTACAGACACATGAAAATTGCCAATTCTAAATCACGTTGCTGGTGAACATGAACCTCCTTAAGTGAGTTCCTGTTGTGGTCTCTTGTATTGGGAAGCCTTGAGCTGTTGCCAAGGTTCTCCAAAACAAATGCCCCCTGCTAGGGAAGTTTGGATCATGGCTCCTGGTGGCTAAGGAGATCTAGCAGTTTCCTGACTATCACACCAGTTGTTTCTTAGTCCAAAGGATTGAGTCCAGTGCAGTCCATAGCCACTATCCTACTTCTAAGACTTTTTTTAAAGAAATTGAATTGTATTTGTACAATTATTTAGGCCTGTTTTTTGGGGGAGGGTTCCCTTTTCCCCCCTCTACCATCACTTTAGTTAACCCTGCATCAAAGGTCATGTGTGGGCTACTGTATGTTAAACCCAATTAACAGTTCTCTTAGGGGAAAGGAATCATGCCTGGGTTCTTGCTAGAACTAATGCTAGATGAAAATTGTAACACATAGCCTGTGGAACTGTGCTGTACTGAGGCCAGTGCTATGGGAAACAGATTTTGGTAAATTTTGGTAGTCTCATACAGTTCCACTCAGGTGTTAGGCAGAAGCCAAAGGGGAGTTAGGTTTTAATCCAATGTCTCATACTCGTGCTAAGAGAGAGAGGGATCACTAATGTGTGTACCAACCCACACATTTAGCAGGGAGGGAACTAGCCCTTCCCCTCCCCAGACAAGCCTCCCACAGCCCTGTCCTGCTTCCTGCTGGGGCATTGCAGCTGTGCATTGTGGCCCCAGGCCCCAAGCACTGCCTGGCTGAGCAGCAGCCCCAGCCCTGCCCAGCTCCCTCCCACCCTACAGGGGTTTCACTCAATATTCTCCCCCGACCACCCTTTTACTTGCTGGAGCTGCTCTGCAGGCTGCCTGGGACCATGTGCATGTCCATGCAAATGGCAGCCCGTCTCACTGCCTTCCTCCTGCTCCCTCCCAGCTCCCTGCGGGCTGGAACTCTGCTATCCTGCAGGGAGATTGTTGCAAAATCCAACAGGTTTCTCTGGTAAAACAAGAAATCTGCATTTGTCTCTGGTAAAAGTAAAATCTGTGGTTTAATCTTTTTCCATGGTAAATGACAAACCTGAATCCCTGCTGATCACCTAGTCAGCTCTGCATTGAAAACCTAGTCCTAGAGTTACTGTATACATTAACCCTTTGTCAGACTAAGGAAGTTTCAGCAGATGGTGTGTGCTCTTTCCAGGAAGAGCACGCACCAACTGCTGAAACTTCCTTAGCCTGACGAAGGGTTTTTGAACTCAAAAACTTGCTTAATAACTATTCTCCAACTATTGGGTTGGTCTAATAAAAGATACCAATTCACCCAAGGAACCTTGTCTGCCTATGTCCTTAGACAAACATGGCTACTGTCTACACCCCTGTATACATTAATGCATTTTCCCCTTTTTAACACTAGATTGAAGAGGAGTTGTGGGAAGAAGAATTTATTGAACGTTGTTTTCAAGAAATGCTGGAAGAGGAGGAAGAACAAAAAAAAAAAAAAATTAAATTGAAATAACTAACTTTACTGGTAGAGATGCGTAGGTCCATAATACAACTTTGCTCCTGTTTGTTTCTTCTGAACTAATAACACATTGTTTTCCCAATCTGTTCCAACACTTAAGTCAAAGTCTCTTAACATGCATTTTCCCCATACATATACAGAATATTACTTGGTATACTATTACTATTTCAAAATGGTCTCTGCTCTGGAGCTGTATTACTGTCATTCTAGCCTTAAGTACTAATAATTGGCCTTCCTAAACTTCATTGCTCAAGTTATTGTTTTGGGCTTGTGCTCTGAATCCTCTTGCTTAACAGTAGTAGGACTTCAAAATTAAGCCTCTGGGATATTTAACTCCCACTCCTGCCCACCAGTTTTGCCTAGCTAGACTTTAGTCTACTGCTTAACTAACAAAGTTTATGGTATAATGGGTCAAGATGACAAGTGGTGGTGTTGGTGATGGCTAATATGTAAATTAAATGTTTAAATAACACTTCTGTTAACATGTCTTCCAATCTGTTCCCTGACTTATTGTTAGGAAATGCATGAAAGTAGGAAAAGTTCTATAGGATACCCGATTTACGAAATAAGTGAGATTTGCGTGTGCAGTTTTAGACATCCAGAGCAGTCAAGTCTAATGTTCTGCTTTTTAAAATCCTTTGCTGAAGTTGCATAACTGAATGTGGTTAAAACAAATGTATATTGTCAGGTACCTCAGGCTCACGATACTCTCAGCAGGATCCAGCAGGATATCCCTGACCTGGATGCAGATTCTAGTAGTTTATTCACCTGCCATTAGCACTTCATTTCTAATCATACTTTTAGCATGCAGTGATGAGTAGTACAGTAAATTTTAGGACATTTTACTTACTTAATGTATTTAAGAAATCATGCTGTAGTTTGTGTCTGTAAGCTGTTCTGTTGAGGATGTAACTGAAGGTGAGTTCCAAATTTTTTTTACAGTAGACATGTCTTTCCTTCTCTTAGGTCAAGAGTAATCTGAATCCAAATGCGAAGGAGTTTGTTCCTGGGGTGAAGTACTGAGTATTTGAGTAGACTGGGCCCTCTCTTGGTGGATGTAGCACAATTTCCACACTGTGAAGCCAGTATTAGAAGATTTAATTGTAAAAGCTCTCTCTTCTTGTCACTGTGTTACACTTATGCATTGCCAAAGTTTTGTTAGTCTTGCATGCTTAATAAAAGTGCTGAGACTGTTATTAAGTAAAAAGCTGTCAAAAGTTTAATGAAAATATAATTGGACCCTGGCTTTCTGTGAAGGAAACAGTGAGGTAAGAAGCACCAGTCAAGTTGAGACAAAGTACCAAATTTATGAAAATCTCTTGCAGACTCTGTCTTTTTAATAGGTTTTAGGATTGACTGAGGATGGTCTGTTTTTTTTAAATGAGAACATGTAAACTGGTGCTAACTTGCACTGGATAATGCCTTAACTTTAAAAAGAAAAGCAAGGTTATCTGATTATTATGCAAATTAGCTAACTTTCCTTTAAAACTTCAGTATTGTTACTAATTATTTTCCCTTATCAAAAACTTCATGCTCTTTTTGAGAAGCATGAACTATAACAGTACTATTTTACAGACCTGTACAGAGTCCTAGATCTCAGTTACTGAACTAAAATCCAATTGATTGGAAGAAATGTCCTGTATTTACAACGTTATCATGTTTTAGAAATGTTTTTCACTTAATTACATTAAAGGAGCTGTGAGTTTCATCACAATTTCTTCCGAGAACCCACATACATAGAACTGTATAACTTCTAGTATACAACTTTAATATAGTTGGATTTAACCAAGAAAAACCCTAGCGTTAGTGATTTGAGTGGTGCTTTTCCCTTGCTTTGTTTATTCATCACTACACAATAGTCTACAGCACAACAACTTTTTTCTTTTAATAAAGCTAGAACAGTTTTGGCTTCTTAAACTTCATATTTGGGTAGGTTAAGCTGCCATACGTGTTCAGTGTGAATAGTGTTTAAGTTGAAAATATTGTAAAAAAATTATATTTTTTCAAAAATATTTAAAAAAATAAATAATAGTAGAACTGATCTGTGCCCGTCTCTTGAATCATCATGAATCACCTTACTTGAACACTGCATTTTAGCAACATGATGAAATGGGAGAGAAAGATGTTTAAGCTGCTGCTTATAACAGGCTAGTACCAAAGTAGTACAGTAAGTTAGGTCACCTGTATCTGGGTGGTTGGCAACCTGCTTAATTGGCAGGAGGCTGCCAAATTAAGGACAAAGCTGCTCTGATGTTGTCTGTGGCTTCGGCTTCAAAGGGCCCCATTTTTTTTTGTTCAGCTGGAGCTCATCAGTGGTCTTGCCCAGCTCATGGGAGAAGCAGTTCCCTTTGAAATAAAAGCAGCAGCACCTTTGGGGGTTTAGGAAACCTTGCACCATGAGGATTTCAGGTCATATGGCAGAAGCCTGAGGTAGGTCATGGATGTTCTTCTGAAAGAAGTTTCTTATAGCATAGTTGTTGATAGCAGTGGTTTTTTACGGTGTCTGCAACAATGCATCTGAAGCTAATGCAAGCTATTGGAAAGAACTTTGAAGCTACATTTCATAGTCTGACTTGTCTGAAGAACTAAAATTTTAACTTCAGCCTTTCTTTCTGTTTAATTTGTTCTACAGTTGTTACATCTTGCCTACAGAGATGCTTCTGGATTACAATCTTGATTGACAGAGAAAATTTTCAGTTAACATGAGACTATGAGGAATCAGTTGGGCTAGGTGACGGTCTCACCCAATCTTCAGCTTTACAATTCTGTGCTTTTTTTTTTTTCCCCTTCTTTTGTACTGCCTAGTAACTAAACTGTTTGTAGACTAGCCAATCAGGCTGCCCAAATACCTTAGAATTTCAACCATTGATGTCTAATATCCAATGACAAATGCATCTTTCATAGGCATTTTTCCCCTTTTTTAATGAATTCTTAAGGAGAAAAATGGGAATAATAGCTCTTATATTCAGAGTATAGCTGTAATCTAATGTAGAATGGAGTGGCTTATTAATGACTATCTTAGTGGCAGTGGGATCTTCTGGAATTGTTGGTTGATCACAGAGGCTTCTTATCAGCAATGTGAACAGTAACAAGCTGTTTTTGGAGGGGGGGATGTTGTTGGTTTTTTGTGTTTTGTTTTTTTGTTTTTGTTTTTTTTTTTTAAGGGCACTTCATCAAAATCCAGGGAAGAATCTCTTTCTCAGAGAAGCCCAGGAGTGTATTTTAGTGCAATAAAATTTGGGTCCTTGTTTGTTCTCTTCAACCTCCCCTTCTCTCCCTAACACCACTGCCCTGCCCCTCCCCCCCCAATTCTTCTGGATTTGCCAGAGGATCAGGGTTGCCAGAAACTTTCACAGGCAGATGGGGGGCATGGCTCCAGCTTTAAAATGCCACCTGGCTAGCTGTGTACCACCCCTCCCCATAAATGTCTGCCTGGCCACCACCCCAACCCCAGCTCCATGGTCTGTGCGCCATGCTGCTTTTTTATTTAGGTAAGTGTTCCATGGGGCAAAAAAGATTGAGAAGCACTGTTATAATGGATTACCTTGAAATGTATCCCAACAAAAAAAATCCTACAGTGCTTTATATTTAAAGACCACATGCCTCACACTGATCCTTGATTAATTCTTGATATAATTGTGTTGAGGTCTGTGGAGTTGAATGAGACATGGATTTGGTCCAGGGTGTCTAGATGGCCACCTTTTGCCTAGGTTTGCAAGCCTTCTTGGAACCTGAACAAAGTTCTGCATAAGTCTTAAGTGAATTTAGGGTTTGAGTTGTAAACTGTGCAGAAGGTGGAAATTTGAAGCCAATCTTGGGGGAGGGAGTTGAACTGTTGTCATTTGGGGTGAATAGCTTGGAAATTCACTTGGCTGGGGTCATCTGACCCCAATGTCTTTTTTGCTCATGCAGGGGGCCGGACTCTGATCCTTCTGGGTCCCTTCTAGCCCTGTGATTCTATAATGACATTAAAGGGGCCTGCAGTAGTAGAGCCTGGTGACATTTCAGTAGATTGTCACAAATTACATGAATATTTAGGGACAATGTCTAATACAGTAGAGATGGTGCTGTGTTGGACTTGTCCTGCACAGACTGTACTGGAATGATAAATTGGAATCATAGGAGGACTTGACTCCCCAAGTTCTTTCACTCAAGTTTGGCACAGCTCTCCTTCCTTCAGTAATCTGATATAGGCCTATGGTAAAGCAGGCCTAACTGCTGCTGCATCAGTTATGCCAGGGGTGGGCAAAATATGGCCCATGGGCCAAATCTGACCTGCAGCAGGTCACTTGGTCCAGCCTGACCCAGGCACCATCCAGCCATGGCATGTCTTGCTGCCTCCTGGGCATGCAGCAGGGCTCAGTTGACACTGTAGCTGGACTGCCTTTCTAGGCAGCCCAGATGGCGACAGTTCCTTCCAGCTGCTGCCTTTCTGGCCCCAGCCATGCAGTACTGGCAGGGACCCATGGACATAGCCCTAGCCTTGCACCTGCTCCAGGTTTGCCTGGCCAGGGTCAGCAGTTGAAGCACAGAACAGAAGCTGTTGCTCAGCACAGCAGAAAGCCGCTCCTCCCCCTCACTGCTGCTGGCTGTTCCTGCTGCAGCAGCTTGGAGCCTGTAGCAGGTTGCCCTGCATTTTGTTTTGCAATGTCACTGCTGCCCCACAGGGCAGCCTGGAGGCAGCGGTGACAGCAGCACAGACAGGGCAGCTCAGTGCAGGCTCTGGGTGGCTGCAGCAGGAATGGCCAGCAGCAATGAGAAAGGGAAGGGGCTACTTTTACCCCCCAACACTGAGCAACAGCTTCTATCCTGTGCCATGGCTGCTAAGCCTGGGCAGGCAAGCCTGGATCAAGTGTGGGACACGTGGGGTTGCTGCTGTGCAGCGCAGGTCCCCCCCCACCCCCAGTACCATGGGGCTGGGGCCAGCAGTGATAGCAGCCAGAAGGAGCTGTGAAGCTGCCCCAGCCCCACTGTATGCCTAAGGGGTGGCAGGATACACTAGAGGTGGGCAGTGCGGAGTAGGCGTGGGGTGGGGTGGGGTGGGCTGGGGTTGGGGCTGTGCCCAGGCTCTGGCTGATTTGCTCTGTTGGGGGTGAGTGGGTGAGTCTAGGGCAGGGTAGGGGCTGTGTGCCTCTGGCAGTGGTGGGGAGGTGCTATAGGGCACATGAGCTCTGGGCTGTTGCAGGCAGGGATGGATGCTGACCAGCTCAGGCAGGGAATGTGTGGGGGAGCGCCAGTGCATATCCCACCATACCTGCAGACTCTCCTGCAAACCACATCCTCTTCCACACAATTGCATGTCCCACAAGCACTTAATCCCTCCCCCACATGCACCTGTGCACACTGGGGGAGTCCAGCTCACTGCTATGTGCCCACAACCCATACCCCCCCACATACTCCTCCTTATACAAGAATAAGACTTGTTTTGAGATATTATGCAATCACCCACACATGGACAAATATTTTTTTAAAATAAAATACATTGTTGATTTAAAAAAAAAAAAATCAAATATTAAGTATAGAATTTGTGAGGGCTTTTCTGGTTCCAAGATGGCAAATCATTCTTCCCAAAAGCAGTACTTCTGGGGGCAAGGGGAGGGATTTCTGACAGTAAAGGTTGGGGGCTAGGGGACAGGTCTTCTAGTCCCAAGATGGTGACCAGGGGATGGGGCTCCTGTCAAGGGGCAGGGCTACCCTTGTGGCTCTCAACAGTTCAACAAAACTCATTAAGTGGCCCTCTGAAATAAGTGCCTGTCCCCATGTTATGCCCATGCCACCCTCTATGCAGTTCTTTCAGACCTTCGTGCATACAGCTGAGTTGTTTGTATTGTCTTGTGCATCTTCCATTGCATCCTGATTCTTTGTCCTTGACTTGAATCCTTTGAAAACTGGACACACTGGTACATACTTCAGCCAGTGGATCCTTTTTACCACGTCCATCCCAAATGGGAAATCATAGCTTTTCAGGTTTTCAGACATGCTGCTGTCAGCATGCGCTCCTGCCTTCCACTGCACCAGTCCTCGTTCCTCTTCCGTCCCTGGGAGGAGGTAAAGGTCCTAGAGTTTAGGTTAACATACAAGACTGGCAGTTAAAGTAGAAAAGTAGAGCAAGAGAAGTAGAAGAGCTGCCTACAGCAGTAGGGCAGCAAGTAACTTAATCTTTTCAAGTTAGAAGTATTTTTGTGGGCAGTTCTGGGGGGATGCAATTCCCACCCCACCCAATACTGTGTCAGTACATTGATCTCTTTCACCTGGGATTTGGCCTCTTCAAGTGGCTAGTATCTGATGCTTCTGATGGATGCAAACTCACGTGGCTAATCTGAGTCTACACAAGCAGAGAAGAAAACTTCCCTGCAGTCTGTTCCCTGCATTGGATTATCCTGTCATCACTGAACGTGAACTGTACTTGCCAGCATAAGATCTACTATGAAACTGCATGCAGGAAGACAGCAGGAACAAGCTTATAGTGTAACATCTGTTGCTTGTTTTCAAGACTTCCTGCCCTTTTTAAAAGTACTGTCATGGTGTTTCATTCGGACCTTCTGTGGCAGACAGATGTTGTAAGTTAGCTGGTTGTATTGTTGAATGATGTTTCTGCTCATTTATGATTGTCACTAAATTCATAATGAATATCTCATTGTAGTGCTTTCTAACATTTTTTCTTTTTGTCACAAAATGTTTATATTTAGTTCCAATTGTGCCAGTGTTGTATACTTGGAGAAACCATCTTAAAGCATGGCTATCCAACTTTTAGGTGGTTTGGGGTTGCACTAGTGTGAGCTGTGACCCCCATGTTGCTCTGTATGTGTGGCTAGCACAGCTAGCTTTTGCACCTCAAAGATAGCCCTCATCTCTGTTCTCTCACTCTGTGTTCAGCTGTGCTGTCTCCTGGGTTGGGAGCAGGCATCATAAATGGAGGGAGGGAGAGGCTACAGCACTGGTTCTCAACCCTATGAAACTTAAGGCACTCCTTGCTAATGTCATGGTACTCAGAAAGTGCTGGATCTTAATTTTTGCTTCTTTTGACTATGGAAAAATAATAGAGCAGTTTTTCTGTTGCAAAGACCTCAGAAAGACCACATCAGATGAGAGAGGATTCTGCAATGTTAAGAACAATTTGTATGCCTACCTACTAGGATTGCATGGCACCTTTGAAAAAGGTGGTTGCGAATTACTGGCCTAGAGACCCCTGGCGGCAGCAGCAATGGGAGCAATAGGGGGAGTGGTGGCTGGATAAGAGCTTGGGGGCCACTTGTTAACTTCTTTGGCTGTGGCCTGCCAGCTGGACAGCCCTGTCTTAGAGGACTTCTATGCTCCATCTCAAAATACAGTTTTAAAGAAGTCCATGCTTCTTGCTGAAGATGGATCATTTGCCAGCAGCAAGTAATATGGCTTAACTTCCTCAGCAAGGCCTGAAATCATAACACGGGAACATGCTGTATGAGAAGTGGACTCATAACATATTGGTGCATTATAAAGGCTTAATATCGTATCACAAAATCTTCCAGCAGCTGTACCTGGAATGGTGTTGTCCAGTATGAAGGCAATGCTACCCCCAACAAACATTTCTGTTGTTAACAGCACTGTTAATATTTGGTCCAATTCAGGCACACCTGTAAGAGAGTGAGCAAGTGCACCTGTCAGGTTAGATGCTATTATCATTAAAAAGTAAGAATGGTGTGTTTAATGGGGATTACCGGCAGTTGTCTAGAAACAAACCGCCATGCGACTGGGACATAACTATCTGATCGAGTCTAAGAAGTTTTAATGGTGGTGTGTGCATTGCTGGTGTGTCTGCAAAGTACAGCCCAGGCAGTTGCTCACCGCCCACACCAAATCCCAGGCCTGAGGCAATGTAGCTGCTTCAGAGTGGCAGCTCTACTTACTTCCTCTCCACCACCCCCAACCCCCATTGCTCATTGTCCTGTTTGAAGATCATATTTTGTTTTCTGTGCACTTAAAAAAAAATCTAATCTATGAAGCCCAGCCTGTGTCAAAATACCTCAGGGAGTTGCAAGTACATGGCGAAGGGAGAGGAAACCAACAGCTGCATGTTGAAAAAGTCCAGCTGGGGCTTAGATCTAATATGGAGCATGACAAAGATCTTAAATGCCTGAGGGTGTTCCTATGGAAGCTGTATGAAATTCCTAAAGTCAGACTGTCACAATTAAGGACTGTGATTTCCATCATCACTGCTAGTACATGTTCACATGGCATCCTAAGGATCTACATTCTGTATAGAAGCCATCAAACCAACTGTTCAGTAGAGGGGATCGCTCAATGCAGTACTAACAGAGCATGTCACATACCTCAGGAGGCTTTCAGCCATGGAACATACCTGTGTTAATGGCAGTGGGGTGTGAATCCAAGTAGTTTGGCAGTGTCAGCCCAAAAAACATAGCGAATCCCAGAACAAAAAGATTGCGAGAGGAGTTCATGTCAACGAACTGCAGATTGGAAAGGCCAACAGCTGTGATCATGCCTGTGAATGTGCAAGCAGATTTCAGCCTGGATGCAGACACAATAGGGACAGAGTTCATTGAGAGAGGCTGCTGTGATTGCTGGCTTATCTTCTGAGCTAAGAGGCACGTATTCCAGGTGGAGGTGGAATAACCAAACAGCAAACTATTTTAATCCTCACACATGCCAAAGACCTGTGCAGATGCTCCTGATTCAATTTAAACCTTGCTTAAGTTGTTAATTCAGTATTAAACCAGGTTTAAAAGAACTGTTTACAAGGCTTTGCACTGGTTTGACTGAATTAATGAACAAATTGATATAAAGTTAAATCAATTTGTCTTTGAATAGCCAAATCTTAGGGTTGCCTCCCTGAGCTGGAACAGTATAACAGCTGACTGAAATCTCCCTTGCAGACATTTGCAGCACATAGCCTTAGCATCAGGTGACAAATGGAGAAGATAAATTTGAAGTGTGAAGTAAATACCACACCTCTCTCTCTGCTTCCCCCTGCCAACGTCACCAGCCTCAGTGACCCTATGAAGTTGCAGTTGTGCTGCAGAGATTGTTCTCTAGATTTGATGCTCAAAGGAAAGGCAATGCTTGAAGATAAGATCTTCAAAGCCAGTTCTGATGGGCACTGAGCTCCCAGTCTCATGAGCAGTTTTGCAGATCTCAGCTTCGTTGTTCAAGCTTTGTAAGCCACAGCATTTTATCCAATAGTACATGAATGTATGAGGGGAAAAAAGGGAAGAGTCCAGCAATGTAATGTCAGTTCTGGATTGACTGATCCTGCTGACTGAACATAAAAACAATCTATAGAAATTTTACCAAATAATGTACAGAACATCCCTCCGAGGATGGGGTCAGGGAGTGAGGCAAACAGAGCTGTGAATTTTCCAATGGTTCCCAGAACTAGCATGATACCAGCTCCATATTGAATCACTCTTCTGCTGCCCACCTGTATGGGAACATCACCAACAAGGTGAGACAAAATTGCTTCATGTTTGTTCATGAACATCATCATCGTTCTCACGTGATCTCAAGTCAGTTCACAGAGGAGAGAAGTTCTGTTAGGGCATGAGATACCAGGTGGTTCAGTGAAGCATAGTTTTACCAGCTCCTTTTCTTGGAGTATAATCTAGTGTACAGTCTTAAGAGAAACACTGTATTGCTGGTTTTATGATGCAGGTTCTGTCTGGGGAAGATTCTTTGAGTTTTGTCTCACTCTTTCTAAATATAGTCAGTCCTTGAGGCAAAGTCGCTCCCTGAAAACTAGGCTGAGATTCCTGAAAGCAGATTGCCTTTATGCCCTCTGCCACTTCCCCTGTTCAAAGACTTCTGTATGCAGTGTATATAAACACAGTGCCCTAACAAGCAACATAGAAACTCCCAGTCAGTGGTTTCTCTTCCAACGGGAAGTTGATCAGCAAGGGCTCAGCAGGATAGTAAGCTGGTAAACTGAATAATGATGTAGTAACCTGTCAAAGGGCACCTGTGCTCAGTGGCAGAACAGAATCCAGCCCCCTGGGTGCTTTCTTAAGTTGGCCACACTACATACAGCATTAGAAATTAGAGAGGGAGTGTTCACTGTTGTGAAATGAGAGATGGGTGCTTGAAGACATTCTCTGCAAGAACTATTGGCTGTAATGTTACTGTCAGCAGCATGTCCTTCTGCCTTGGATGAAAAGCCCTAGTGAGACTTGGCCCTGCTAGAGCTTCAGCCCTCCAAGGACACTGGTGTTCAGGAGTCACTTGGCACCCACAGAGAACTGAGCTTCATGATCACAAAGAACAGCTGTGGTGGACCAAGGAAGGCACATGGGCCTTCTGCATGCCCTGCCCTGACTGCCAGCACTGCCTTCCCTGCACACCGCACCAACATCTCATGCTTCTCAGCTCCTTTCATCTTTAAATAGGAGCTTGGCAGCTTCCTGATTCTGTACCTTGCAACCCAAGTATGGAGGCAGGGCAGCAATGCTCACCACAGCAGGCATCAAGTCTCCCTATTCCTGTACCTCATGGCTTTCTCCCTATTAACAGTAGAAGTCCCGTGTTAGGCATGGCCTGCAGTGACACCCCACAGCTGCTGGCCCAAGCTGTATTGAGGAAGTCCCTGAGGGCATCTATACCACCTCCAGGCTGCTGCCATGAAACATACCCACCCACACACCTGCCCTGCACATACTACTGCTCAGATACAAAGCAGCATAGCGCCTGGAAAGGTCCAAGCAATGATCCCTGGCTGGTACCTTTGTGATGCCCAACACGCCAATGTTGGGGCTGGAGGAGGTGGAGCCATTGCCTGTTCCCAGCAACCCAGCAATGATGCAAGAAACTCCTTCCGTGAAAATGCCTCTGAAAAGAAGAAAACATTCAAAGTGTTCCATGCAGTCTCCAGCATACTGGCAGTTCTCAGCACTGCTGCTGCATGGCAGAGATGTGTGATGCTGCTTAGGGCTAGACTGGCTATGTCAGTGTGGCGGGAGCCCAGCAAGAATACCAGCTTCTCCCCTGGAGACTGTGTTGCAGCAGAAGACCCCTGCACTGGGAGGAGGTGTATTCCATGCTGCCCTTCCATGACTGGCGAGCATGGTGCCTGCTGCGGCAGCTGGCATTGTAGCCACTTTAAGCTAGGGCATTTCCTAGTCCAGCACAAAGGATGGGGTGGGCTCCTGACAGTTGTTTTGTATGCAAGTGCACTTGCACATAGCCTGGCACTAGTGTGGGCCTGGCACATTCACAGTGCTCACCGATGCCCTGAGAGATGGTTGCGGGGGGGTCACAGCCCTCATTCAACACAGGGTCACTGGGGTTCCAGCCAACGCAGTCAAACTTGGATTCTTACAGATATCTCCATCCAGCTTTCAGCATCAGATGTTCTGAGGGGCTGAGCAGCTGCAGCTTTATTGAACTTAGTGGAAATGCATTTGCCTGGTGCCTTGGAAATCCAAGCCATGGTTATTTGAGCACCTAATTTTGGGCACTCGCATATGAAAGCAGCCTAAGTCCCTTCCCCTTCTCAGCCTCCTCTCAGTGCCCTTTGTCAGCGATGATTGCTCTTCTGTGGAGCAGACTGGTTCCCCTGTGCATGCTTGCTGGTGACTAGAGGGGCAGGCAAGATGCTGGGACCATACCTATTAATAGCATGGACAGGTGGTGCCGGAGCCCCTGCCAGCCTGGCGCAGGAATAGTAGTCCCCGATGGACTCGATAATCCCGGCCAAGGTGGCGCTGAACATTCCCAGCACGGCCGCAGCTGTCACCGTGGGCACCCCCCACTGACCTGGGAATGGCAAAACAGACCAGAGGGTTAGCTGCCATGCCTGAGAGCTGCCCTGGAAACCATGTGCCCTGACAGGACCCAGCACAGCTCAGTGTGCCCAGATGCCAGGACTACTGGTACAGGATGGTTTTCCCATTATCCTCCCATTGAGGTTCACCATGGCACAAGTATCCCTAAAATACAGGAGCTGCAAGGCCCTCGATCCAGTGCCTCCCTACCACACCCACACTACAGATGTGCTGCTGGACTGAGCGTTACTCTTCGGAGAACCACCTGGTGACCAGTAACCCGGCCTTCCTCCCCACTCCTGTAGTGCTACCACCCATGCAGCAGCTCCTGGGGCTCCAGCCACAAGCTGCCAGCTTTCCTGTTCTGGTGCTGACCTCAGTGTACCTGCGACCCTCTGAGTCACTTCTGCCCCACCATGCCACAGCACAGTGCAAGAGGGCTCTGCGCTCTAGCAGATGGGGCTGGTCAGTAAGGCAAGAGTCCTCTTTCTCCCGTTACTCAGTGTCTGACTGGGGGGAAAGGACTTTCTCTAAGGCTCCAGTATAGAAAGCAGAGGGAGGAAGCAGCACACTGAGGGGACAGTGGAGCAGGTATTAATTTGGGGCAGGAGGTCCTACTCCTGCCTCTGCCTGTGGGGCACATAGTGCGTTTAGTCCAATGCACACCAGCAAGTGAGGCTGGGCTGTGCAGAAGGGGAGTGTGTTTATGGGTGTGTGTGGGGGCTGTACATGCACATGTCCCAGCCATGCGTATGTGGCACAGAAACCTAAGTACACTCCTTGGCACCCCTTTTCCAAACCCCTTGACAGGAGCGCTCTTACTCACATGGATAGGGGAGGCGGAACCAAGGTGCAGTCGACATGATTTCCCCTCTGGCGTCAGTCCTGGCCTTGTAGCCATACATGTCTGCCTCACTCGGGAAGACGTTTGTCAGCGTGAGGAGGTAGCAGAGCAGCCAGACCATCATGATGGCCAGGATGATCTGGGGAGGAGACAGGCACGGGTAACACCTGCCTTCCATGCCTGCTCAGTACCAGCACCCCAGGCAGGGGGACATTTGCTGTGGATGGCAGAGCTGCTTTGACACAGCCAGACCTGCCACCACATCATCCAGGCCTACCCTGACAGCTGCGGGGCCCCCTTGGCTTCATAGAAATCCCTGTGCTCCCTGGAGAGGCAAGGGGTAGGGGAGTGCTATGCCAAGCACCTGAGAGCAACATGGGACAGGAGGAAAAAGGGTGGGAGAGGGGACAAGCATGGGAGGGTCTTATTGACAATGACTGCTGCTGGGCTGTCTCCTTGCACGCTGTCTTGCTGGGGCTGGGGCTAGTAGCAGCTGTCTGCCCTTTGCCTGGCAGTGGCTGCTGGGGGGCCACCATACTAGCATTCCCTCTGGATCTGTACCCAGGGCTGGTGCGCCCTTTGATCTACCCCAGTTGCACTTCTGGTCATGGCAGTGGCACAGAGAGCGCGTGGATCCTTTGGATCCACAGTTCACAGGCCTGTGTCACTTCAACATGCCCTTCGGCAGCTGGCTGTACGAGGCCCATGACACACTGCAGAATAGTTCCCTCACCATCCAGTAGAGGGCAGTGGTGACACGTGCAGGCCAGGCAACCCTTGCAGTCTTCTGAGCTTTCCCCAATGTTATTAATAAGTCCCTTCCCTCCCGGCCTAATCACCATCTCCAAGGAGTTCTGCTTTCTTGGGTTCTGGCGGCACAACAGGAAGGGCCGTGTTTGTTGTATCCCTAGTCCATCCACAGTGCCAGAGATTTTTTAGGCCAGTAATATGGACCCAAAAGAACTAGGTAATACACTGAAGGAATTATTTAACACCACCCTCCGGGTGGTAAAGTTTTGCCAGCCCCTTGTAATGAGTCTGGCCATACCGGAAACATTTTGAAGATCTGGATCCTGAACAAAGTACATCCTTTACCCCATCTGTATCCTGGCAGCCGAATCGTTACATTTCGTAGGTATTGGGCAAATAAGATGATCAGAAAAATGGACCTGTTAAAAAGAAAACTTCATTAGGACCCCAAGCTCACACCACTGGCCAGTTAGTGTGTTTGAACTCAAAGGAGTTTACCAGTTAAGACTGGGTTCATGCAAAGCCATGTCCTTGGGACTAAGTCAAAAGGAGAAGTGGTGAAGTGGTGGATGTGGTTGGATTAGGGAAAGGAGAAATCTTTCTAAAAATAGGAACTTTACTGAAGAATGCCTTGGGAGGGAACAACTGAAATTATTCATGTATTTAAATCAAACTTAATAAATAGTTTTTATTGGGAAAATAATGGGAAACATTTTGGAACAGCCTGAACTTTCCCATTTAACATGGCAAAATGAGGCACTTGACTTTTCATTCTGAAACACCTGTTATGTTATGAATTGGCCTGTGTTAAAAAAGCCTTAAAGGAGGACAACGTAATGTTTTGGATCAACCTGGGACAAAAATTTTTGCCATCTTCATTTCACGAAAAGAATCCTGAAAAAATTCTCCTTTGGGGGTCAATCTGAAACTGCATGTATTACTATGAAGATGATTTTTTTTCAGACACTCAAGTACAAATTCCATAATTCAAAAGGCTAAAGAATGAATGAGCCGTGCCGAACACACAGGCCACGGTGCTGAGTGTACAGACTGCAGAGCATGGCAGGTTCTGATGACCAGCGACCTCCTTCCTTATTTGTTTCTGCTTCATTAAAGAGAGGGTTTTGTTTTGGGGTGTCTCTGAGAGCACGTATCACAGACCAATAGTGAGGGTTGATCCTGATTCTGTGTGTTCACCTCATGCATTTGGTTGGCTGAACCAAGCTGCTTTTCACTATGGAACTAGACCGATGTAGTGCTTTGGGTGATGGGCAGAACCAGTCAAGAATTTTCTGTCCAATGTGTATTTCTGCAGGTCACAATTTTTCATGGGAAAATGGTGATTTTACTCACAATATTTACCATTTGGGGGAAAAATTATTTGGGGTCAGGGTCAAGTCACCCTGAATCAAAACATTTGGCTGGGTCAAAATGAACTGAACTGTTTCACTCTGGTCAGCTGGATATTACTCCGTGTCAGCCAGAGCTGCTGCAAGAGAGTTGCCATTTGGATACCTCATGTCCTGTTCTCTCTTCTGGCCGGGCTCCCCAGCTAGATTCATACAATCCACTAGGATCTCCCCTTCATTTGACTAGCTACAATATATTATGGGAGTCTCGTGATCACAGTGCGTCACGAGAAATGGCTTCAGCTAGAGCAGGATTGGGTCCATAGGGCAAAACCTGCAATCAACAAATGCATTTGGGGATGGAGTTTCACTTCAAGTCATAGGCAGCGGAAGATCGGGGCTAACAGGACTTGGCGCCTCCCCCCCGCAACGGGCCAGCAGCACCGCACCCAGCACCCCTACCCCATGCTTCTCCGCTGCCGTGCACACAGCACCAGCTCGCACCGGCCCCGGAACAGCCCTGCAGCAGGGAGAGGTGGGATTAGGCAGGTGCGCTCCGTACCGCCCAGCCCCACCCCAATAATATTTTCTAGTGCTGCTTATGCTTCAAGCTCAAGGGCCAAATTTTGCCTTTAGACATACACCTGCACAACTCCCATAGAAAACCTTTCCATAAGGATATACAGAAGTTGTATCAGGGTATCCCTCAATGACAACTAGGGACCCATCCTCTCTGTTCCTTGTCCTGTGGAATAAACTAAATGCGTACAGTGCTGCAATGCCCCAGTGTGATCCGGCACGATCCCCAGCTGCTTGAAACACTGAGAGTCCTATGAGGGAGACAGTGGGGGTGACGGTGAGGGGTCCAATGTAGCTGAGCAGTGCCCCAGGGAGGCCCACAAGCCCGATAACCACTTCCACCAGGCTGGACACGATGATCGCCCCTTGGATCTATTGTGCAAAGGGAAAAAAGGTCTCTTAAAGCATGCTCATTTCTGAGGAATCACAGGCCATCAGGCTTCAGTCTCCATACCGGTGCCACAGAAAAGGGCAATATCTGCGTGAATCTGGAGGCTTCACAGGATCAGTGTAGCTCTGTGTTTGGGAGCTAAGGATGTAGGATTGTGGAGGCATCAGAGTGTATCTCACATGGGCCTGAAGCCACTTTGCAGGGCCAACAGGCTCTAGAGGAGGAGGAACTCTAGGCCATGCCCATGGTGAGGGATGTTGAACACAGCTGCAGAAGTCTAGTGGCTCCTGAGGGAGAGGAGCAGTGCCTATGCTCAGCACAGCCTTTCTGCCCAAAGGTGGGTTTCCCTTGCAGGAGAGGATCATAGGCCTGCTTAAGTGCACACCAGCACTGCATGTTGCATAAGGAGATGGCACGTGGCCCCACCATGCCAGCAAGCCATGTGGTTTGGCTCACAGGACTGCCCTGGCCAGTTTCCTAGGGATGTTGCCCAGGCCCAGCCCTGCCCTGCACTGCTCTGCCCTGTCCTGTGTGGAGTCCTGAGTGGGCTTGCAGCCCTTGAGTGGCACTTACTTCTCTCATCCGTGGGTGCCATATGTGCGATGTGTTCAGTGGTAAAGTCCAGTTGCTATAGATCTCCTCTAGAAAATAGAAGGAGGGATTTAGAGGCATCGGTGCTCAGGGATATCAGGATTTTCATGGTTTCATAGTTGGTAAGGTCAGAAGGGACCTGAGCAGATCATCAAGTCCAACCCCCTGCCATGGCAAGAAAGAGTACTGGGGTCAAATGACCCTGGCAAGGTGTTCATCTAGCCTCCCCTTAAAGACCCCCAGGGTAGGAGCGAACACCACTTCCCTTGGAAGTTGGTTCCGGATCCTAGCTGCCCTGACTGTGAAGTAGCGCTGCCTGATGTCTAGTTTGAATCTACCCTCTGCCAATTTGTGACCATTATTTCTAGTCACTTCGGGTAGTGCTCAGGGGAACAGGGACTCTCCCAATGCCTGCTGGTCCCCCCTGACTAGTTTGTAAAAGGCCACTAGATCCCCGCTCCGCCTTCTCTCGTGGAGGCTGAACAGGTTCAGGTCCCGTAGCCTCTCCTAGCAGGACCTGCCGTGCTGACCCCTGATTATGCGGGTGGCCCTCCTCTGGACCATCTCCATGTTGTCCACATCCCTGAGGGTTCAGGGCAGAAGCATTTGCTAATGGTCTACATTCACCCTGCACTATGCTCATTAACTCTAGTGTCATTCCTGTGCATTCTGGGTTAAGCTGGAGTAATACAGTGTGGAGTCCAATCCCATCCCTAAACCTCTCTCACTGGGGTTGTAGAGAGGCAGCAGCAAGGTGCCAGACTACCATGCGTAGACCCTGAGATGTTGCAGAGTCACTTGGAAGAACTGGATGACTTTAAGTCGGCAGGCCCGGATGAGCTCCATCTGAGGGTGCTGAAGGCACTGGCTGACATCACTGCACAGTCACTGGCAGGAATATTTGAACGCTTGTGGCGCATGGGCCAAGTCCCGGAGGACTGGAAAAGGGCCAATGTGGTCCCCATCTTCAAGAAGGGGAGGAAGAAGGACCCGGGCAACTATAGGCCAGTCAGTCTCACCTCCATCCTTGGCAAAATCTTTGAAAAAATTATCAAGGCTCACATTTGTGAGAGCCCAGCAGGACAAATTATGCTGAGGGGAAAC
>JAGPOW010003447.1:4020853-4048668 GCA_030014935.1 Caiman crocodilus | reverse complement strand
GTGGCCAAGGTCTGGAACGGGCTCCCAAGGGAGGTGGTGCTCTCCCCTACCCTGGGGTCTTCAAGAGGAGGTTGGATATGCATCTAGCTGGGGTCATCTCTACCCAGCACTCTTTCCTATCTATGCAGGGGGTCGGACTCGATGATCTATTGAGGTCCCTTCCGACCCTAACATCTATGAATGTATGCTTGTACCTTGCCTGGAAGCTGACGGATAACCTGTGCTATGGGATCTGATCCTCCGTGCAGAGAATGCATCTGGAAGAAATGGTCATCCCCAGCACCTCTGAAATTCTGGCTCAAAACATCTCAGTTTGGCCCCTTTATAAGGCCTGACTACATAATACACATTTTTTTTTCCTACAGCCCCACCAAGTGCTAAACACTGTCTACACACCTTATGACCTTTTACATCAAGGCCTGAGAAGTTGATCATGATCACACAGCAACTCAGCAGGAGAGCTGGGACAAGAGCCCAGGCTTCCAGACCAAGATGCTATCGATTGATTAGACCAGTGGTCTCCAACCTTTTTAAGTAGGAGTTCACCTCTGGCATTTAAAAGCAACTCAATATGTACCATTCACCGCTGCCACTCCCCACCCCCACCCCCGCCCAGGAGGTAAGTCTGTGGGGAGGGATGGGGGGTAGACTGAGAAAAAATTATTTGGGGGTGCACCTCCCCAGCAGGTATATCCCACCCGGCTGGGACCCCACTCAACTTACCCCTGCTCCTGCCTCTGCAGCACTGTCCCTCACCGCGAGGTCCTCACTCTAGGCCCCTTCCCTCCTCCACAGACTGACCTGCTGGGCTGAGGCACACGCATGTATGCACACAGGCACTCAGCCCCCCACCCCAGCCTCGGACTGACTCCAAGCGGGTCTGAGATCTACCATAAGAGGTTCCAAGATCTATTGGTGGATCGAGATCCATTGGTTGGTGACCACTGGACTAGACCATGTTGCCTATGTGATAGCAGCTAGGAAGCTAGATGTAGAACCTAGTCTATAATCCTGACATATGACACTGGGCTACAAGGGTGTCCTCAGAGGAGGCATTAACTTAGTCAAATTCATTATTATACTGCAGTGGAGTAAAATAAGCTTGAGTTACCTTCTGGAGGACATTTCCATTTCTCCAGGGCAAGAATGGATTTGGCAGGAACCAGGAAGGCTAATGCGCTTGCTTGGAACAGCGGGAGTCTGCAAAACCAAGAATAAAGACCTTCATTAGCAAGTTCTTTCTGTTTCTAACTCTCTTGCTAAGTTTCCTGCCCAGCATCTCAATAGAAAACAAGGCTTTAAGAGTAACTGTAAGATGTAAAAGCTGAGCTGAGCGGAGAGAACCCACCTGATCCCCACAGTGGTCTGGATAAGTGTCGTGATCCCAACGCAGGTGAAGATGGTGCCAATTAGCTGGCTGACAGTGTACTGGTCCTTCCCCACGCACAAGCACTCAGCCAAGAGAAACGGGACAGCTATGGTGCCACTGAAACAGGTCAGGTAATGCTGGAGAAGGGAAGGGGAAGAAGCCCCCTGTTATGCCTTGGTTGGACTGGGGAAAAGGGTAGAGTTTCACCTCTGTTCCCAGTTACAACAAAGCTTGCCTCTGGATGGAGGACTGCCTAGGTACCATGTACATTTTGTCTGGGCTAAAGGATGTCAGTGGTGCCTTGGGCTTTTGCAGAGAGTGTGCACAGGAGTGATAGCCTGTAGGTATTTTTTGTCCCCTAGTAAATGAGACTGAAACACAGTCACCTGCAGGGACAGGGTCTCAGACCTTTCCTCAGAGCCTTCCTTACCTGAAAGCCAAGCAGAATGCAGAGGTACCAGGGAGGTGTATCTTCAATCTTATAGATCATGTCAAACCCCTTCCTGGCTGGCCCCGTGTGATTCATGCTCACTGTGTGGGGCTGGAAAGGGAGAAAGGAGGACTTTAGCTCTGGGGCAGTTAGAGCAGGGCTTGGAGATTTTGCCAAGATAAATGTGCTACAATTTCCTTACACTGAACAACACCCCAACAAACTGGTTTCTGGAGCATAATCTCTCCTGTCTCCTCTGAGCCTGAGCAATCATCCCAGGTCAGTGACAGCTCAGGAACCAGTTCTAGGCGCTGGCTGTACTGAGCTCCCCAGACACAGGGGCAAAACGCTGTCTCCATGGACTCGAGCTTGTGCTGTGTCTACAGGAGGTCAGACCTCGCTGGCTTTAGGATCTATTTCTCCAAAGGCCCTACAAAGATCCAGGGCAGCAGCCTCTGCCACTCCAAAGTCCCCAGTTCCATTGTCTGTTGCTTTATTGTCCCTTTTCACACTGGTGAGCAAGATGTAAGTAGGGAGGGCAGTGAGAAGAGCTTCAGCTATATCCTCACAAAGTGATGGCTATGGGACCTGCTTGCCAGTTATCATCACCATCTAAGGGTCTGGCAACAATCCCTTCCTCCAGGAGGAGAAGAGTGAGATACAGCTAGATCATAATTTGCTGATTCACAGCCTGGTCTTTGGCCTGCTTCTGGGGCACTGCAGCTGTTTTCCCCCTTGCTTACATCTTAGCTGAGCCCTAACTTACAGTGCATTAATCCCTCAGGTAAAGGTAGTAGCCCAAGTGCCCTCAGCTGAGCCCTTGCCTCACCTTGTTCTCAGGGACTGGCTCCTTCCCACATGGATATTCAGCAATGATCTCAGGTGTCCTGTCATTCAGAGCAGAAGGAGTGTTGCCATTCTGGTGTCAAGGGAGATGTAAAACAAAGGAAGTCACTATTTATTTAAGCAGTTCCATGGGGAAACTGTAGGCCAGAAGGCAGGCCAAGAGCAGGTAGTTAAAACCTTCAAGTCTGGAGATCTTTAGAAAGCACTAGAGTGCATCAAACCATTTGGAGTTAATTCAAGAACATCTGAGATAGATAAGGAAAGCATGCAGGATGGTACAGCCAAACCTGGTACAATAGATATGAATGCTATGAAGGAATGCTCTAATTAAATAAGTTCATTAATCAGCAAACTGTAAGGTGTTGGCACCAACTATGATTGATCATGCATGGGCAGTGCTGCAGGCTGATGTTAAGTGCTTCTAACATATAAAAACAATAGAATAGAAAAGCACCCTGGATTTGTGTTTAACCCTGCACTATCCCTGCTATTTACCAGTTTGATCACCTGGCTGGTAGTATGAGTGAAGTTTATACTTACTGAAAGCTGCTGTGTGCTTATATGACCTGTGTTGGTTTCATTAGTACATAGCAGGGCCTTGGAGGCAACAACAAAAATGATAGACAAAGCAACAGCACCAAAAGATCAAATGTGAAACAGACAGTGCTGCTGAGTGCTTTGGAAAGGGCGTGTGATGCTGCTTCCTATTGTGTTGGCTGCTCTAGTCAAGCAAGCTCAGGGAAACCCTAGAAAAGGACTCCGGCATGAGGGAGCCCCCAGAACTGGTTTGAGTTCCTTTTGTCAAGAGCAAGCATCACGTCCCAGCCTAGGTAGCTATGACTTACATTTAAAGGGAATGGCAAAACAAGACAGACTCAAATGAACATCTCAGAGGGAGAGCAAAGTGAGCGTCTCTTCTCTGCAACATGCTACATCACTCCACAGCATATCAGATGGCCAAGCTTTATGCCTACATGCAGACACTGTAACAGTTTACCTACCTTAGTACAATCGCTCTGCTTCAATATGCACGCAGGTAAACTGGTATGAATATCTGTGTTCCACTATAACAATCTCTACGTGGGAAAGGACATGAGCAATACTAGAATAAGGCACTTTCAAAGCAGAAAAGCTGTGTCCACACTAGAGTTTGTAGTAATCTAATGATAATGGTAAAATCACAACTCAGTGAAAAAAGATAAATTGGTACAAAAATCTGGGTGCAGATCAGACTTTGGAAATAAAAAGGTACAAAACAAGGAAGCCACAAACAGGACAACTGAATTGCTGCAGACATCTCACTAACATATATAAATAGAGTTAAAATAATAATCATCCTCTTCCTCACTCTCATGTAGCACATTCAAAGCCCTTACAACAGAGTAGCTGCTCAGAACACCCCTGAGCAGTGCAGCCATGTTTAGGGACCCCGTAAAAGAAGCAGTATTTGATTTAAAGAGCTTTGTTTCTGTGACATCCTCCCCAGCATGGCAAGTGGACCATAAATAAATGTTAATGTGTATTATAAAGGAGTCACTCAAAATCCCTCACAACAGGGGCCCACTCTTACAAAAGGCTGAGAGGAAAGATCTGTGCCTTTAAAACCCAGTATCTTCAGTGAAAGCTGCAGATGCTCAGCTCCAAACAGGATCAGGCCCTGGACTCTGCCAGCCACTGCAAGCTAAAATCATGTTCCTTGCAAATCTACTTCAGAATAAAACCCAGAAGCCCTCACTTCCTTGGATCCTTTTCTTCCTTCTGTCATTCTTACCCTGGCAGGGGAGGTGAGGGAAGGGGCCTGATGCTTATGGCTCTTCTCTCCTGTGCCCTTACTGAAGCATCTCCCAAGAGTTTCCAAGTCTTTGCTGAGTTGCAGCAGTTGATCAAGTACAAAGTGAGGCTGGGTGGTTTCCCTGTGCTGTGTTAAAGACAAGGCTGCCCTAAGGGGAGGCAGGAAAGAGCAGGAAAGAAGGGAACTAGCAACAGCAAAAGCATATGCATGGACCTCATGTATTTTAGGTGATGGGCAGCAGTCCACTCCTGAGTGGCAGGTTGGATACCACCCCCACTGGGAGCAGAGCGGCTTCCACTCATCCTCCAAGCCAAACCAAGCGATGGGCAGAGCCCAGCATTAAGGGTCAGTCGGACAGGTCACATTGTGTGGAATCTGTCTTCCTGCAATGATCACATTTCAAGTTGCCTTTATCTTCTGCCTCTGGTCAGCAGCATACACTCTCAGATTCTCCTATTCCATTGCTTATACCAGCCCCTTCTCATAACCGACGCAGATACCTACCATCTCCTTCAGATGAAGTTATATCAAATACTCCTAAGCAAGGAAACTGATACAGATGGTGGGAGAAAGCAAGAATATGGTAAATGCAGACAATGTGTTCACCTTGGTCTGAGGTAAATCCTCCGAACTCTTCCCCATTCTCCTGCTGAGCGGTGCAGAGATTGCTGCGGAAAGAAGAGCTGGAGAAGTTTTTATGGTAGTGTGGAGGACTTTAGTCAACATATCAGACATTGTTCATGGGGTCAATCTATAACTAGAGCTATTGACTGCTGATTGTGAAATATAGGAGAGGTGTGTTTTTGAAGATCATCTATTAACTCCATTAATTATGCTGGGAATCACAGGAAATGAACAACCCCTCCTCACATTTATCAGTTTTTCACAGCAGCATTGTAAAACATTATAGAGAGATGAGTTACAGTGTAATTGACTGGCTGAAAGACAGTTCATAAACAGATTGGAATAGAAACTGCCCTAAGCAGTTCATCCAAAGTGTGTGAGGCTGATAAGGAGCAGCAGTGGAGCCAAAGCAGTTTTCTGCAAGGGGTTGGGACCTGTGTGGGAGTGAGCATTTTGAAATGCACGCTCCTAAGAGGTGGCCTCAATTGCAATGTAAATCTGCAGAGAGACAGACTAGAAAGTGGGCAGAGCTGCAAAGCATGGTAGGGGCAAGCCCTAGAGTTTGGTTTGGCCCATTATGTAAGTAGAGGCCTAGCTGTGAAACTCCAAACTGCAGTGATCAAGGCTTTATGTCTGAGCCAGCTCTGTTCCTCTAAACCAAGGGTGGGCAAAATATGGCTTGTGGGCCTGATCTGGTCCACCAAGAGATTTTATCCAGCCCACAGTGGGTCCTTTGATCCTACCTGGCCCAGGCATGGTGGGGCAGTCCTGGCCAAGGTGCATGCTGCCAATCCCACCGCCCCGAGGCATGCAGCAGGGCAGGAGTGGTGAGGTGCCTGAACTCTACTTCCCAGCAGCCCCTGCAGCAGCCAGCTCCTTCTGACTGCCATTGCCAGCATTGCCACTGCTGCCAGCCCCAGCTCTGCTGCCTGGGCACCCTGGCCCACCCACTCTGCACCCACTGTCAGGGCACCAGATGGAGTGGGTGGGCAGGGTCTCCATGGAGACTGGCCCAGGACCTATGTGGGCAGGATGCACTCAGCCAGGCAGATGGGATGGGGCCGTGCGTGGGTGAGGAGTGGTATTTTGGAGCAGGACAAGTAGGTGGGAGCCAGGGGGGCTGTGGCTGAGGCCAGAATTGTGGGGTGGTGACCGCGCAGAGCTGGGGCCCAGGGCAGAGCCACGATCCACTGCCTGCATGTCCCTGCGATGGGCAACAGTTCTGTGGGCAGGGTAGTGCTTGGGGTGGATCAGGCTCTGCCTCAGGCCCAGCCCCATGCTATCATTGCCCCATAATCCCAGCCCTAGCCCTGCTCACTCATCCTGCTTCCAGATGCCACTTCTCCACCCACCCACAACCCCATCCCATCCATCCGACCAAGTGTGCCCTGCCTGCATTTGGCCAAGTGTGCCCTGCTTGCTAGGGCCAGGATCACTGGGCAGTGACAGTGCAGGGCCAGAGCCATGGCATAGGGCCACTTAGGGAGTTTTGGTGAGCTGCTGACCTGGCCTGGCTTGGCAGCAGGAATGTGTGCTGACCTGGCCTGCAGCAATTCATCAAAACTCCCAAAGTGGCTCTCCAGCCTCAATAATTGCCCACCTCTGCTCTAAACCTTGTTCATACTCCTCTGCCATCTCATGTGTGCAGAACCAGGTTGGAGATCCCTTACTAAGAGTTTGTGAAGTGGAAAGCTGTCCCTTCCTGGCATAGTACATGGCTTCTGGACTGGAAGGAAGAAAATAATACAAGTTCTAGGACTGTTTGAAGCCCTAGAAGATGGCTGGGTTGAAGGCTAGTTCTTGATGCCTTCAGACCTTCACAAAAGCCAGAGGTGGCTTGTGACAGAACTGACAGGAGCTGCACCTTTCAGTGCCAGGTTACAACAGAGGGCAAAGATATCAGGGGCATAGGGTAAGAACTGTAAGGAGGTGGGGGCTTATAAATAGCAACTGTCCCATGGGAGAAAAGTGCCAAGTATCAGACCCAAGCCATGGACCAGAGTAGATTCCCATGGGCCAGAGACTGACTTGCTCACAGGCTACTGATCTTTTCCCCTTGGGGTTCAGTGTAATTGAGGTTATACAGAGCCAGTTAATAATTTCCTTTGTCCCTGCTACTACCATAGCAGTAGCTCAGGGCTGAGGAGATCTGGCCAAGCCATTGCTTCAAGTGGTTGAACAGTCTGTGTGTGACATGGGTCTTTGTGGGGAAGGTGATGGGGGGGCACTCTGATCTGCCTACTGGTAGATCCAAGTCCTTGTACAAAACCGATGTTAGTGATACTGATGTAAATGCACTCTAAATCCTGGACCTGACACAGCTGTGCCATGTAGTGTAGGAATAATTGAGTACAAAAGATCATGAATGCACCTTTAAATCCTGGCAATCTCATCCCAGGGATGTACAGTGAATCCAGCCCTTTCCCAGCCCTGTGATGCTGGCAAACACCATTGCATCTTCACTGGACAGTGGGGAAACTGAGAGTTAAGGTTCTGATTGGTTAGTCAGGCTGGCATGAGAAGCCCTTGCCCACAGTGATGCATAGCTCAGTGTTCCCCAGCCCCAACACTTTTCCCCTGTTATGAGTAGATAACGCTGCTGGGTGCAAATAATTTCCCTGCTGGTCATCTGTATATGAGAGCTCAGAGAAATCCAAAAGGTCCAAAGAGACAGGGTGACACAGACCTGCCCTGTCTGGGCCCTTTGGGCTGGCCTGATTAAGGCATGTTCTTGTCTATAGCTAACAGCACACAAAGATATGATGTAGCAGGCATCCAGTCCATTCCCTCTGAATGACCAGGTGCCTACTTACACCTGGGTTGACTGGGAGCAATCTGCAGCATAAATCCACAGTGAGAGTCAAGATCACATTTCTGGAGCTGTAGAAAGACAGCTTAACCACACTGCCCCAGCACCCTCCTATCCTCAGTGCGGGATGTCAGTGAAGAGGCCTGCTGGGGCATTTCAACTCAGCAAATGCCATAGATAGTTTATAAGCAGATGTCCAACCAGGCAGAGAAGAGCCCAAACCTTATGGGGGTGGGAGAAGAGCTCTGGATCTGTGTGCTGATCCACACAACCTCACTTGGACTGCGCTGCTCTATGGCTACTCAGTCTACACTAGAAGAGCTCCTGCTGATAGAACTACCCCAGTCTAGCTACTCCAGCAATGTCTTCCTGTAGATGCAGAACTCTTGGCAGAGGTGATATCTTGTATTAGACCAACTAAATAATTGCAAAAAATTCTTTATTTGCAAGCTTTCAGGCTCACTCGCCCTTCCTCAGGCAAAGGAGAATGCACAGATTGTAACATTTCTCCCAGGTAGAAATGAAACTTCATATTGTACTGGAGAATAAAAAGATACTATAGGTGCCCTGGGTGGAAAAGTTAATTTTAGGCAAATTAGGCTAACATAAAAGTTCAAGCAGTCTGTTTACCTTCAAGTTGTCTGATGGCAAGCAAGCTGTTGAATTTTTTCTTCCTTCTTAAGATGTTTTCTATTGCACAGGAGAGAAGTTGATGGAAGCACTCTCCTGGGTGAGGCAGTTATGTAGTGTGGAGCTAGTTTTCCAGGTATGCAAATTCAGCTCAAACAAAAGGCTGGCTGGAGCAGGGGTGGAATTCCCCAGGTCTCTGGGTGTTGGATTTCTGCTTCTTTTTTTGTAGAAATTATAAATTTTTCATTTCAAAGCAGCTAATTGTGATATCTTGCATATTTCAGGGATACAGGTTTTAGCTGTGTTGGTCTACAGGCAAAAAATATGCAGAGCTCATGACAGAGGGATTATATTTTATTAGACCAACTAAATGGTTGCAAAAAAAAGTCTTTATTTGCAAGCTTTCAGGCTCATTTGCCCTTCCTCAAGCAAAAGAGAATGCACAGATTGTAACATTTCTCCCAGGTAGAAATGAAACTTCACATTGCACAGGAGAATAAAAAGATCTTATAAGTTCCCTTGGGTGCAAAAATTAATTTTAGGCAAATTCGGCTTATATAAAAGTTAAAGCAATCTGTTTACCTCCAAACTGTCTGATGGCAAGCTGGGTGTTGAATTTTTTCTTCTTTCTTGGTAAGATGTTTTCTATTGCACAACAGAGAGATTGATGGAATGAATCTCCTGGGTGAGTCAGGTCCTGTAGATATGACTTTTACTGGCAAAAGAGTTCCCTGGATGAAATCAGCTATGCCACAAAAGGGCTTTGGAGGCAGTATGGGCACTTGTACACATGACAAAATTTGTCTTTTCTTGCATTCCAACGCCATTACAGTTTGCAAGTGTGGGTTTTCCTGACATTTTAAAAGTCTTTCAGGCACACTAAAGAAAACTCATCTGGATGTAGTTTAGTTTGGGTCGCCACGAATTAAAATGTCACGTCTATCAACTTATAATATGCAAACAGAAATGCACTCAAAGACGTGTAGTGAGCTCCTTTGTGTACCAGATGGCACTGCAACTTTTGTGTAGTTCACCCCTTTGTCCACCAGATGTTGCTTTGAATTGCAGATAGGAAGGGAAGAAGATAATTGCCCTGTTTTGGTAACTGGGTGTAATGTGTTTCTTCAAACTTGAGATGTTGCATGCCAGATGCTTTGGTCCACCCAGGCTGACATGAATCAATGTTCATTCTCTTGTACAGACACCCGTGCCTCCTCCACTCACTCCCTTGGCCATGCTCTGGCCAGGGTGACAATGGCACCGTCACCCCATAATCTGACCCTGCCTTTGAATGAGTGATGCTTTTTTTTTCTGGTGCTGGTCGCTGCACCATTCACAATTGCTCAAGATCACCCCAGAATCAGACCCATGGCAGCTGGCAGCCCTTAATGAGAACAGTACAGTTACCACATAATCTACCCCTGGTTCAGTCCAGGAATGAAGAGCCACTTGGGTGCCTAAAGGGGGTGCCAAGGACAGCTGTCATTTGTCCTTCAGTTACACAGAGGAAATGGAGCCCGCCTTCTCATAGCACTGAGTGCAAGTACCTCATAGCTACCATGGTCCCTTGTGCTGCTGTCTGCACCAGTCACGATTCCACAGACAGACCTACATCCATGCCCCCTTACTCACTTCCCCTGGCCAGGGTGATGACGGCACCATCACCCTAAAATCTGCCCCTGCCCCTGACTGAATGATGATTTTTTTTTCTTGTGTTGGCTGCTGCACCATTCATGATTACACAAGGAAGGTCTCCCCACAGGCAGGCCTATGGAAGCATGCGAGATGCCCTTAGAGCAAGTGGCACCCACCTACTTATAATACTGAGTGCAGGTAGCCTGTAGCCACCAGGCTTCCTTGTGCTGGTGCCCATGCCAGTCATGATTGCACAGTCTCACCACACAGTCAGACCCACACAACAGCATCAGGCACCTTCATTAGGGTTACCATATTTCCATTTACAAAATGAGGTGCCCTGGTCCAGCCCAATCCCTTGTCCCTGACTCTAGGACTCAGGACCCTGAGCCATCCTGCTGCCCCAACTCACAACCAGGGCACCCCTGTCTCTGGCAGTGCCCCCCACTCTCAACCCACAATACCCTGCCCCCCAAGTGCCATGCTGTTGCCTCTTGGAAATTTACTGGTTTTTCCAGTTTTACAAGTTAAGCAACCCTCCTTAATGTTGCAAACAACTTTTCATTTGGCAGTGATGACAAAGCCAAGAACAAAGCCTGGAACCCTGGTTTGATGAACTCCTGATGGCCACCCACACTGAAAGAAAAGAAGGCAGAAAAGTTTTTTTACATAATTAACGTTTACTGATTTATTAAGCATAACTTAAAGAAAATAACCAAGCAACCATTACAGAATTTTCAAGGTAAACATTAGCAAGAAGTAGTACTCTTCAATTTTTTTAAACCTCAGGAAATATGCAATGAGTTTTATTACAAGATCTTTTTACAAGCATGAAGTAACCATAGGCATTGTTTATACTTTAATCAACAAACAGGATGACCACTAATTAGCAATACTCAGCTACTATCACTGCACATAAGCAATACCGCTTTCCTCTGTTACCAAGCTGGACTGCCCTTCTCTCTCCCTTTCTCGTGAATGCTTCCTGCTGTGTTCCCTGGCCAACACTTGGCCATAGACTTGACATGCCTGTCTTGCTGTCTCCAGCAATCACACAGGTACTAATGGTGCTGACAATCCTATCTATTCGGGCGCTTTTCTCAGGCTTCCTTCATGGCCTGTGTTTTTATGGTGGCAGTGGCAATGGCAGCATACCTAAAGGATCTGAAAACAAAAGAAGGAAGAAATGTGGGGGATTATTGTGTTAATTGCAATCACCCAACCCACCCCCTTCACATCACATCCCAGCCATTCTCAGCTTGGTGTTCAAGTACATCCATTAATGGTTGGATGTACCAATAATATGGCACATTAAGCACAAGAGTGCCATTCTGATGAGCTCTTGCTACTCCACGTTGGAAAGCAGATCTCACATTCTTGGACTTCAACCTGCACTGGACTGCCATCTTGTACCACTGTTAGGCAAGTCTCCTGGAGAAATCCAGGTAGATGTGCACGTTTGTGGTTGGGCTGTTGCCAATGCTGAACTGGCTTAACACCTCAGGGTCCCCCAGCACATGCACCAAGCTCTTAGTTTCTTCTTCCCCGGTATGCTGATTACTTTCCTCACCCTCAGACATCTCAGATCAATAAGGGGTCCCGTACCTGGGTCCCTGGGCCCTCAATTTATAGGGCTCTTGTTCAGCAGGTCAAGAAAAGTTCACCGCCCACCCCACCAACCTTCATTTTGTTGCAAAAGGTTTGTACAGCAGACATTCTGGCACCATTCTGGCAACTTTGTTTCTGTTGTCCATACTTTTTTTCCAAAAAGGGTACCTAAAATTTGTGTAGGTAGAAAAGGATCTGTATACTGATGGGTATGCCAAAGAGGGTCACCCACAAGGTCCCTTTTGGGACCTTGCAACAGAGGGAAATCCACAAGTCACCCAAGTGTCAAGGCACTGGTCCTTGCTCTCAGTCTCCATACTTGGTGAGGCAGCGAGTCACGATATGAATGAATGGATGAATGAATGTGTAACCCAAGTGGTACTCCAAGATGTACCCTCTCTCCAATAGAAGGGATCAGAGCAGGTGCCTGAGCGCCTGGGAGTTGTAGGGACCCTCTGTGCCCGCCTGGCCTAGAACGTCTTGTCCTGGGCAGCTTTGGTCCGGATAGACAATGGTGTCCGCCTTGTTACCCCAGGTGGCCCGTTGAGTAGATGTT
Source organism: Caiman crocodilus (assembly GCA_030014935.1). Classification (NCBI taxonomy): domain Eukaryota; kingdom Metazoa; phylum Chordata; order Crocodylia; family Alligatoridae; genus Caiman; species Caiman crocodilus. Next base: position 4,036,369 of record JAGPOW010003447.1, on the reverse strand, counting down.
TGCTTCTGACGTGGTCATCCCCTGTTTCACCTGCCACAACTTTGAATCTTAATACAGTGTGGGGTGAGACCCCTTGGATTCCCTTGAGGGCGCACTGTCTCTCTGGTGGTCTTCTGCGCGGCTCCACCTCCCCTCTACCTCCACCTCCCCTCTACAGCCTGGTGGGTCACTGCTGTTCATGTGGCCAAACTCCCAAGCGATGGGCCCCTAATGCCTCCCCAGTTTTCATACCCATTGACTTTCCTTAATGTTAACCCCAATCCTGAGGCTCACACCACAATGGGGCCTCTCCCTGTGCCCTGATACTCAACCCCTCCAGAAGTGGGAAACACAAACTAGATCACAACAAAACCCGAAAAGAAAAGAGCATTTCTGACACACCTAGAGGGACTCCTCTGTGCTGACATCTGGCCCTTAAGGCCTAATCACACACAGCCCACTCCCCATGACTTTTATGGGGCTATCCTAGGATCCCCATGTGGTCGTGGGATCCTGTTGCCTTCCACAGACTTCCTCGCCACTCTGGCTCCTATATCTTTGGGCCCCCTGAGGCCCTCCACCGTCCCACCTGATTGAGTGCTGGGTAGTGGGTCAGCACCTCCCCCTCCTCCATGGTGGCCACTAGAATCAGGGTCCCTCCAGGCTCTTCTGTCCCGTTCTTCTGATCTTCGCATGGGAGCTCCTGCTCCTAGTGCGGTGTCATTTTCGCTGCAGCCAGCAGCTTCTGGCTTGCAGCACGAGGAGCTGGATCCTTCCCTGCTGGGGAACACTGCTTTCAGCCCCATTCACTTCATTTGGAGCTTGATGGAGACCCCTCCGGCTGGGGTTTCTGCCAGCATCTGTCTCCCACCTCTTTGCTGGTGGCCTGCTTTATTTCCACCAACCGGTGATCACTGCTGACATCACCAGCTGGCTGCAGCTGTATGAAGGCACGGTTGATGAATCACGCAGGCTCCTCCTGGTGTTCCAACTTCCTCGTGGGTCTTGCTACAGGTGAGTGTTCCCTTTTACTTTTGCTTTTTCCTCCCTGTTCCTCCCCGGACTCCTGTTCCCGGGGTTCCTCTCTTGCCTTTTTGGGTCCTCCCTTTTGTCTCGCTCTGCAACACCCCCCTTCCCTTATAGAGAAGAGTCAGATCACCAATGGGGATTAACCATACAAATTTAATGAGAGAAACAGTGGTAGGAACATAACATGTATAAATCAGGTAGTATAGGAGACACTACAATGCCCCAAGAGGATGGGATTCAATAAAGGTTAGGCATTCATATTCATAGACATATTCATACAGTTAACAAAAGACAGGTTTACCAAAGTATAAAGTGCAAACAACACAACAAACAATACTGGTTGACAAAATATAAAATGCACAAAATACAAAAGCCAAATAGCAAGAGATATAGGGTGTGGGTACCTGGAGGGGAGAAGAAGGAAAACATAATGACCCCGTCCACTCCAACAAAATGTTCTTTTCCTGTCACTTCACTCACCCCTACTTGACCCACCCAGGGCTTAAACTCAGAGCTCCCACACAGTGGGAAAAAACTCTATCACACAGCCACTGCTATTAGAATTACTCTAACCTGCTAGGGCTTTTGATCTTCTGGCAGCGCCCGCCTCATGTCAAGCTGCTCTGAGTCTTGTTGGAGAAACTGGAAGCAGAGCTGGGAACCTCTCGGGTCACTGTATAGCTTCTTGCTGAAGCTGGGGAAACTCTCCTGCTAACTGTAGCCTCTCACTGAGAATCCTGGAACCCAGCAGGGAGCCTCTCCTGCTGACCGCATGCCATGCTGCTGGGGGTTTAAATGCTTCCTGCAGTTCCTGCTCCTTCAGGCTCTTCTGGGGCAATTGCTCCTGCCCTGCTGGCCCAGCTCTTGCTATCTCTTTGAAACTCCTTCCTCGTGGTCCCTCACTGGTCTCTCTGAGTCAGCTGTGCTGCCCCTTTTATCCCCCTCTAGGTGACCCAAGAGGCCAATCAGGGGTCATGGAGGGTGAGACTCTGGGACTTCATTGGTGAGGAAAGGGAATCCAAAGACCTCGAATCATTTTTTACCCTTTCAAATCCCCTGGGCCAAATCACTATCTGCTAGCCCATCACAAATGAATGAATGAATGAATGAGAGAAAATATGTTAGTTATGTGGAATGTCTACCCAGGGGAGGACAAGGAGGAATGCCCCTAAACTGTTCTAGAGGATAGCTTCTGGTTGCATTAATGGAAGAACTTGTTTACTGTAAGGATGACCAGAATCTGGAATAGACTACCCAAAGTGGTTGTACAGTCCCCAGCCTTGGAAGTCTTCAGAAGCTAGACAGGTGCCTTCCTGGGATCATTTGATCTCAGCAGTGTTCCTGTCCTGCTTAGGGTGCTTTGAATGGGATCATCTTTCCAGGTCCATTCCAGCCCCTACTTTCTATGAATCTACATGATTCCTAACCTGCTAGTTATCAAGCATGTCAGCTGAACACTGTGAAGTAGGCTTACTCACACATTGTCTACCACACATGACAGGGGACCACCGTGGATGACAGCATCCAGCATGCACACAAAGTCCATGTTGGGTGGCTCTGTTAACTTTAGGTGCAACATGATTAGCAAGGGAACACTGGCTCCCGCCCCCTCCCCACCCCCACCTTGTGCCTGTCCATTGCTCTGACAGTGGCACAAAATTAATAACCACTTCTTGGCTTTGAGTGTTTTCATTTGCCCTTGAAATGATCCTGTGGTTCTCCAATTCCAGGCTGCACTCATTGGGGAACTACTTTGACCCGTGTTAGCTACCACTTTCCTCCTGTACTTTGACTGGGTCATAGAGAGGCCAGACTCAAGGCCTGTGTCAATGCCAGGGATGGGGCAGGCATGATCATGGTTGGTTGTGCAGGCCAGGAGGAAAAAGGGTCGGGCAGGGATACCTGGCACTGGTGTCTGGGTCAATGGGTCACAGGTTCTGGGTTAAAGATTCTTATCATCAGACCAACTCCCCAGAACTCTGTGCCGCCTCCCCAGTGGCTGGCAACAGGCAATTATGTGCAGGGCGCTCACCAGTGCTAGTGAAAACTACGATTGTTGCATAGCAGAAAATATGTGAGCACAGCAGTGCTCCAAAGACTTTGTACAAAAGCAGTGGCCTTGAGGAAAACCTACCTCACTGAAAGATACCTCTTAGTTGTGCTGTGTTTGAATTTCCAAAATACCACTCCCCAAAACTACTGATTCACTTGCTGGACTCACAGAAAACCTGACAAAAGGTGTTCTGTGATCCTGTGTGACCGCAAAGCATGGCCAGCCACTTTATGAATAACAGGTCATTTCTTTCCCCAGCTTGCCTGAATGCGCACACTGACCTTTACTATAAGGTAGGTATGGTGGTCCAACAGACCTCCTGTTCCCACCACCTCAGAACACCATGGCACAGCACATACATAACCACAATAAGGTTTGCGCACAATTTTATTTGTCATCTTCTTTCCCTTCCCCAGAGCTGAGCAGGCGTGAGCATGCCCCTCACATGCTGAGAAAGGTGTTGATTCTTGTGGGAATATTGCCTTCAGTATTGGGTATCAGGGTTATGTAACGCTGTGACAGGTATCTATCCAGCCCCTGGCAGAGGTTGTGTGGAAGACCAGGCTTGCCCCCTGTGCCATTGTAGCTAAGCATCCCAAACCATGAACTCAGGTGTGCATGGGGCCCCATCAGGATCATCAACAGCAGGGCATAGTGTCTAAGGCAGCCTTAGCCTGCACAAAGAGCTCATTACACATGGCCTGGGGTACAAACAGCAGTGGCACATTCTGTGCCCATTGACACTGAAGGGAGTAGTCATCCCTGGGTTGCCTCCCCAGAGAGCCTCTTGCAGGGGAAGGCAACTGCCCGGCAGAACCCTCTCAACTGTTGTCCTGCAGCCCTATGTGACAAGATGCCAAGCATCAAGGGCTGTGCAACAGCAAACCAGACTGTTTGCCCTGCATGGGCAGACAATGAGGCAGAGAAAGTGTTTGGAGTGGCGGCCATAGTTGCCTGCAGCCATCACCTGGTGGGACACTGCCCACAGTGGACATAGCAGGGGGGAGGGGGAGGGGCCTAAAGCAGTCTTCTGGCCACTGTGTCTGATCAGTTGTGACTTATCATTGTCACTGTGCACTACTGTGCACAGCCAAGCTACGGTATGAGGAAAGGTAGGGGACTACAATGTTTGCTGAGCATCTCATTAGTGCAATGTTGCAAAGTTTCACAAAGTGTGAAATGTTGCAAAGTATCACAAAGAGCTTCTGCCTCTTGGCTCTGCACAGATAGCATCTGTACATGGAGGGGAGTCCAGCTCCAGGTACAGAACACCTCAAGGTCACACATATGCTGAATATAGAAATTCTGCTTACATATGAAAATATAGAAGTCTCTAGGTCTGACTTCAAAACTGTTCTGTTCAAAGGGTGCCACTTGTCAATCTGTTACGGGCAGACACTTTCCTTGTCAATGCATGGTATTATGCAGCCACTTCACATTTCAAAGAGGACAATTATCACCTACTTGGGCCAGGCTCCCTCGCTTTGTTCTCTTGCTGCAGCAATGGGAGCAGTTGACAGAGGGGATTGTTAAAAGTTCATCACCACTTTTCTCCCTCCACCCCCACCCACCATTCACTTTTGTGGAATGACATTTCATTATTGCTCTGTGTCTGAGGCAAGCCAAAGCATATTTGGCTTTGCTTTCATTCCCCAACACCCAGATCTAGACATTTTCACCCCTTCCCAATAAAGAAGGCGGACAGGGTTGGGAAATGCAGTTTCATTTCACCTAAGAACTTACTAAAGAACATATAGAAACAAATAGGAACTGAAAACTTACTGAAATAGGAACAAAAAGCAACAAATAGGAACCCCTCTCGCATCAATTGGCTTTCTTTCCTACCTGTGCACCCCCTGTCTGATGCACCCCTTGCTTCCTGAACCACAGTTGTGCTGCCCTGGCCCTGATCACATTGGGGTGTCCCTTGGCTGACTGAAATGTGGGTGGGGGAACAGGCTCAGCTGTAATATTCCTGCTACATCCAGGACAGAGGCAAGTCACATGGAACTTGTGTGTACTTTCTGTGGGTGGGGGGAAGGGAGGTTCTAATGAATAAGAGGCTTGTTCATGCACTGAAGAACATGGTCTTTAATCAATGCACATGTCTCCTGCAGGTCCTCATGGTATTGCATGGTCAGGTCAAGAAGCTTGTTTGTGTAGTCCAGGAGCTGCTTCTGGAATTCTATGGTGTAGTCCATGCTTCAAGTCTCCCACTCATCATCTGCCCTAAGCAACTCCCAGACTTCATCGCACCAGTCATCCACAATGGCCACTTGGGTTTGTGCTGCCTCCACCACAGCCTCCATCATGCTCTCTCTGGAACATCGTTGCCTGTGACAGTATTCCTGCATATGCTCTGCTCCAGTGCGAGCTGGGGTCTGAGGTTCGGACACACATCCTTGGCTGGCACTGGGTATTGTAGCTGGTAACAGGAATTGGAAAACAAAGAGTTCATGGTAAAATATCTCTTCCCCAAATGTTAAAAGGCACGATTAACTACCTCCTTAGGTAGTTTCTGGCTACATGCACAACCCCTCCAGCACATCCAACCCAATGGCATCAAAACAGTGCCTGCCATAGTGACACAAATGGATATATTGCCCATTCCCTGATACTTATAAGTCCGCAATCATGCATCCTCTTGCATCTCAGGAACAGAAACCGATCTTTGGGTCTGAGGAGGAACCTCTGATACATTAACCGCATCCAAAGTGATGTCCTCCTTCTCCTCATCTGTGGTCACTCGTGAGGGTGTTGGGGAGACTGGGATCATGATCAGGGTCACCTCCTCTTGGCCTTCCTTGTCTCAGCAGCATCAAACAGTCACCCCGCTGCTCCAACATGCTCATGGTTTCCATCTCAGGACACTCTGTGACTCCTTTGTTAGGTGTGCTCTCCAGGACAACAGTCCCAAACAACTGGAGACAGGAAGCCTCATCTGCATCCTTGGAAAGACTGATGGACAGCTGGTTGTAGAATGGAGCAATTGGGTGTGCTGCCCCAGAACAAGAGTTCTCATCCTTGGCCCAATGAAACACACACTTCAGGGTCTTGATCTTGCTCCGGCACTGTCCAGTCCTGGTTGTGCCCTTGCGCTTTCATTTTCTTTGCTATTGCAGTACACACGGGTTTATTCCTCCCACTTTCCAGCTGCGTAATGATCTCTTCCTCGAACCAAATGCCAATTGAGTCCTTAAGTTCTTCCCAGGTCCAGCTGAAGCCACGCTTGATAGATGTATCAGCATCCTGCTCTGTTGACTGTATACTGGACTTGTTCTTCTGAGACATTGAAAAGATTTTGTGACCAAGTCATGCAAAGGTTTCTGGCAGACTTTGGGGGCTGTTATATAGACATGTGATGAATGAAACTTTAAAAAAATCCATATATGCATAACTATGAAGGTGTGAACTGATCAAGTACTATCTACAAACAAAGCAATAGTGATAGGCACAGCCTGGGCTAAATCAATCCCCATTGTCCACACAGATAGATTGATAATTCCCACTGCAAAGCATACCCAAGCGTCTGTGGCTGGCAGCTCTTCCTTCAGGCAAAACTTCCCCTATGCTCATTATGTCTCCTAATTAAGCAGTTGGCTGTGCTGGGGTTCATAGTATACTGCTTCTTTGACTACCAGAACCCCAACTTTTCTTGTAATGAATGATTGAATTATTTCTGGGAGAGTGGGGGTTGGGGAGTCAAAACTCATACTAGTAAGTAAGGGGAGAAGAGAGGGGCACAGGAGGCTGCAATGCTCAGCAGTCCAAATGTAGCATGGTGCTAAAGAAACCCTAGACCAAAACTGGGTGGGGGGTCAATTACAGATAGTGTTTGGGAAAGGACTCGATGGTTCTGGTACTTTGATGCCTGCCTTAGGTTTTGAGGTGTTAATGGAAGCTATTGAGACATAGGGCTGTCCCGCACACACCCCTGTTTCAAATGTGAGTTATTGCAGGGCAGGGCTGTTTTCTGGGGAGATGCTTTTTTCTAAACTAGGTTACTGCAGGGCAGGGCTGTTTTCTGGGAAGATGCTTCTTTCTAAACTAGTTTATTGCAGGGCAAGGCTGTTTTCTGGGGAGATGCTTCTTTCAAACCTGTGTTCTTGCAGGGGCAGCATAGATGGAGGGAGAAAAAATTATTTGGGGGGCTGAGCCCCCTCCAGTAGGTAAGTCTATAGGGGAAGGGGTAGGGGCAGGGGAAAGGGCTGTTGGGGGGAAAGCACAGCTGGGGCAGGCCCTGCATAGCCAAGGTAGGATGGGGAGTAGGACAGAGCAGTTAGTGGCTTCGCTGGGGGGTACATGGTGAGGGGAGGGAGTGGTGGCTCCCATCACTGCATGAACACTGGAAAGCATGGGGAGGTGTGTGCCTGGGATCTGTACAGGACAGGGCAGGCTGCCACTGCAGTCTGGGACCAGAGATGCACTGGGCTCTTCCCAGGGTGGGGTTTGGACCACGTTGCACATGGGGGCGGGCAGCAGCAATGCTGGGAGGAGGGGTTGTGGGGCATATAGAAGCAGGAGCCACACCCCCCAAAATAAGTTGCTTTCAGCTCAGTCCAGCTCCCCCTGCCCAGCTGTTCAGGGCTTGCCCCAGTCCTAGCTCCAGGTTCTGCTGCCTATGTGCCCCTCCCCACCCCTGCTGCAGCCACTGGAAGCCCACTGCCAGGCTGCTTTACAGCCCTACCACTACTCTGCATTTGGGAGAGCTAAGCCCCATTAGCGCCTCCCTTCTACCACCTATGAGGGGCAGACCTGTTTTCTGGGGAGATGCTTCTTCCTAAAGTAGGTTATTGCAAGGCAGGGCTGTTTACTGGGGAGGTGCTTCTTTCGATCCTGGATTTTTTCAGGGCAGGGCTTTTTTCTATGGAGATGCTTCTTGGGTGTGCCTATTAACTGATCTGGTAAATGACAGTATCTTATCCCCAGGGTGCATGAGTAGGTTTCTGGGGTCACCCTAAATCTCATAAGTTTTAAGTGGGTGGGAAGTACATCACCTGCCCCACACCCACCCACCACAGTACAGGGCAAAGGTTCTGCTGAGCCAACGCCCAGCACATGGCCTCCTGAGTTGGGTAATCACTGACATGCAGCTAGCAGGTCACTTTCAATTCTAATTGATTGTGGTCAGCTATCATTTCTATTCAGATGACCCCCGACCCCCTTGAGCTTTGGTGGTACTGTGTGCTGAACAGCGGCCCTGCTGTGTATTGGCAAACAACATGGCTTCATGGAATCCAGCCGTAATGAGTGAGGAGGACCAAATGGAGATTCCAAATGAAATGCATGAGGAGGATGATATGGAGAATAGTGATGAAATGAGTGAGGAGGCTGAAATTGAGAATCTGGACAAAATGGGTGAGGAGGACAAAATGGAGTTTAGTCTCCTGGTAATGGTCCTGGATTTATTGGATAGCACAGAAGTGCAGCTAAGTAGCGCAACATAGTTTATGATGATCCTTGTAAACAGTTGCGATGAGATGCCAGCACGTAAACATGCCTTGTGAAAAAAGGCAATTAAATGTGCGGTGGAGAGGGATAACCAAGAGACAGGCACAGAACTGGGGGTTGGCAGGGCTCTGTGGATCACCCTCAGAAGCGACGACCACAGGGTTTGGGCTCACACAAGTAGCTCTGACAGATGTGAGTGAATTGTTCTGAATGACTTGAAACAATCAAGGAGTAGCTGGAGATGTTCTGAATGTCCAGGGAGAGATTTATTCACATGGTCTCAATGCTGGGACCAAAAATAGTGATGCAGGACACTGTCATGCATTGGGCCATTGTGTTAGACAAGAGGGGGCCATGGTCACCATGAAACTGGCCACCCCTGCCAGCCTCTGCTACATTGTGAGCCAGTCTGTCATGGCTCCCTGTCTGTCTGTCAATGATCCCTGCAGTCAGGATGGTGAGTCATGAGGTATGCCAGTTGCTGCAGGACGTTGTGCTGAACACCTTTATTTGCCTCAATAACCCCTAGGAAGTCATGGATGGTTTCAGTGCCATGGGGTTCCCTAACTGCGTGGGAGCTTTAGTCAGCACACCTCCCCTAGCAGGAAAGGATTTGCCTTGGTGATCCTGTAAGCCATAGTGGATCATTGGGGCTGATTCACTAACATTTATACAGAGTAGGCTGCCAGTGCATATGATGTGCATGTGTTTAGAAACTCTCCACTGCCTGGTTTAATGGAGAAAAGGTACTATGCTCTCGGAGTCCCCAACAGAGTGATCCATGGTGTTGCTGTCCCTCCCATTGTAATAGCGGATGCTGCTTACCCCCTCAAGCCCTGGTTCATGAAGCCTTATTACTGACCTGCAAAAAATGGCTTTCAACTACCATCTCAGCAAATGCAGGATGGCTGTTGAATGATCCATGGGCCACCTCAAAGCACAGTGGAGGATGCTGAACTGTAGGCTTGAGTTGGAGACAGAAACCATAACAGCCTTTATAGCGGCATTCTGCATGCTCCACAATATTTTTGAAAGCAGGGGAGAAGTTTTCAGTGAGTCATGGGCTGACAAAGTGTGGGAGGCAGCAGGCAGACAGAGACATGGGCGGGCAGTGCATGGCACCCCACAACATCAGCATGGAGACTCTGGTTTGGTAGCCCTTGTGTGAGATTGCCTGGCTGTACATATTATGCATGTTGCCAATAACTAGCACTGACTGGTTCTTCCAATTAAAAAAAAATATTTTAAACACAAAACTTACAACACAAAACTTCTGTCTCTTCAGCACGTTGTCTGTGCTGGCAGGAAGGAGGTTGTGGTAAGGGTGGGTGGTGATGGGGGTGGAGGGGCAGGAGGGAGTTTCCATGAGGGCAGCTGTGACTTCCCACAGTTACTTGAATGATAAATAGCTGGCCGCCATTTGGGACTGTAGCAGGGCATGAGGAGAGGTGAGGGAGCAGCTGCCCAGGCAGGGGAAGGGAGTTATTGTTTGCAGGCTGCCAGCGTTGGGGGGAGATGTGGGGGGGTGGTACTCATACATGACTCTGTGCCCAACAGACACCCGGTACAGGTCCACAACCCTAGGTAGCCTAGCCTCCCAGGATGGACCGTGTCCAGTGAAGGGTTAATAAAACTGTTCCTTGGCACAGGCAGGACAGGAGGAAAGGGATTGGTATGAGCCTGTAGGATTTTGTGGCTTTTTGGTTGAGGGGTGGAAGGGGGTTAGTGTGAGGACAATATTCAAGACTGGAATTGAGACAGCTCAAAGGTAAAATGATGACTAATAATGAATAGACATAGGAATAGAAATGGAGATACAGTGGTACCTCGGTATTCGTCGTTAATTGGTTCCGGGAGGCACAACGAGTACCAAAAACAATGAGTACCAAGCAAACAGCCCTCCCCGCGCCCCCTTCTCTCCGCAGGTGAGGGCTTGGCCGCGCCGGGGCCCAGGGGAGGGCGAGAGGGAGCGCGGGGCCGGCAGCGACGGCGGCGGTGGCGCCTTGCCAGAGCAGAGCAGAGCAGAGCAGAGCAAGCAGCGAAGTTCAGGAGGGAGCAGGCGCCGCCGCCGCCTCCTCCTCCGACAACAAGTTCTCGCTTGCGCGTCGAGTACCAAGCAAACGACGAGTACTGGGACAAAATTTTCTCGTCAAAATGCGTCGAGTACCAAATTCGACAATTTTTCAAGGCAGTCGAGTATCGAGGTACCACTGTAGACATAGAGAATTCACAGAATTGTCTTTTTGGTAAGGAGGGAATGTATGTGAGCTTTCTTGCAGCTTGTCGGGGTGAGACACCTGCTGAAACTCCAGGAGCACCCACCCATGGCCATGACTACTGAGAGGTAGTACATAATAATCGCACACCATGGTCAGACTGGTTAATGGGTGCCAACATTTCCCTTCCTATAGGAAAAGATAGCAAACCACACCCCTCTCCTCCAGCTGTGGGCAGATTATTGCTCAGACCAGCTACTGGCTGGGGCTCATTGTTGGCTCCTGGCTGTGGGACAGGGCATGGGTGGTGGGTGCATGACCCTTGGGGGTGGGGGAAGGGTCTGGGACCAGGGTCAAAATGACTCTTAATACTAATAATTAATCTTAATTCCATATGGAATATTCTGGCCCCCAAAGTCCCATGGGCTTGCAGGTTTGGCTGGCCAAGACACGGATCATCTGCCCCTGGGCAAAGTTACACCTCCAAAAGAGAAGTTCCTTGGGTAGCAGCAAGTTCGCTTGCAACACTCCTGTCCAGCAGGGCAGATGGAGGGACAAACCCTGCCTTGACACACCCAGCTATGAGGCTGGTACCAGTGGTAGTGGTTGTTCTATCAGCTCCCCAACACACACACACCAGTTGTGTGGGTCCTGCTTCTCCCACCACCCCCACACCCCTCAATAGCACCCACCCTAGCACCCACCCATGCAGTAGGAGATGCAGCAGGTGCCACAAGCGGTACGTTTCCACTGAGGGGGTGTGCCTGAGCACGTTACCATGTTAGTGGTAACTTGTGCTGTTCCTTTAATTATAACTGCCTTCCAGAAAATCCACACATGGTGGATGCAAGGTCCCAACTCCCTCTCCTGGGACATGCTGCTGCCAAACTAATAAATAGGTACTAGGGCTGTGCGAGGCTTCAGACAGAGCTTCGGCTTCCCAAAGCGCTTCGGAGCCGCCTCGGAGATCTGGCCATAGGGTATAATGGGGAAACAAGATAAAATATCTATAACTTTGTTGTTTTTTGTCCAATTTAGATGAAATTTTCAGGATTGGTCAACTCTGCTGAGGGAATAAATCCTGCCAAGTTTCAAGAAAATTGGTGCAGGGGTCTGGGGGGAATGGCACTCCAAATTCTTGAAAGCAAAACTTGTTACAACATAGCAGGGTAAAAACTGCAGGGTTGGTATCTCTTACTGAGGCCACAAAGCCTGCCAGGTTTCAAGAAGATCGGTGCAGGGATTTGGGGGGAATGGCATCCTAAGTGGCAGACAAGCAAAACTCATGCCATGGGTGACACTGTGTGTGTTAAGGTGCCAGCAGGGTGCCAGCTGCAGCCACAACACCTGCCAGCTGTCGAGGAGATCGGTGCAAGGGGGTTTGGGGGGGCCTTGCACCCCTAGCTGCTGATGGGCAAAACTCGTGCCATGTGTGCTTGTGGGACTCACTGTGTCTGTCTTGGGGCGGGAGGGGAGACACTACTGCAGGCCTGGCTGCTAAGCTACTGTGTTACCCATTACCAATCAATTATGTTTCACTCAGGGACCAGCTCAATATACAGGACCTAGATAATGTAGCTAGTTAATTGCCATTAATTAGCACCAATAAAACCAGAGACTAAGGAAAGGAAAGAATTAAGACAGATAATCAACTGCCCCAAGACAGAATCAGTCCCACAAGCACCCATGGTATGAGTTTTGTCTGTCAGCAGCTTGAGGGGCAGTTCCCCCCAAACCCCTGCACCGATCTTCTTGAAACTCGGCTTTGTGGCTTCGGTAAGAACTACCAGCTGTGCAGTTTTAAACTCCCTGTGGTGTAGCACATAGATGTAACAGGAGTTTTGCTTTCAAGAATTTGGGGTACAGTTCTCCCCAAACCCCTGCACTGATCTTCTTGAACCTTGGCAGGCTTTGTGGCCTCACCAGGAGCCACCACCCCTGCAGTTTTCACCCTCCTGTAGTGTAACACGCAGCCGTGACTTGATTTTGGCTTCCAAGAATTTGGGGTACAGTTCCCGCCAAACCTCTACACCAATATTCTTGAAACTAGCAGGTTTCATGCTGTCAGCAGAGGCTACCAATCCTGCAAATCTCATCCAAATTGGACAAGAAGCAGCAAAGTTATAGATATTTCATTGATTCCCCATTATGGTCGGATCTCTGAAGCAGCTCCAAAGCTTCAGAGCCTCTGTGGCCAGATCAAGGTGGAAACCCAGCCCGGAGCTCTGGATTGGATCACAGCCACCCGAAGTGGCCGGATCGAAAGCTGGATTGGATCACTGCTGACTTGCACAATCGCTGCCAACTCACTGCCTAATAGGTACTGAACTCTCCCACAGGGGATTTTGTAGCCTGTAGTGAAGAAGGTGGTTTGGGAGCATGGGACCAAACCCATTTCTATCTTCCCCTGCAGAATAATAGGACATTGAAGATGATGTGATATCGCCGTTGTGCGCTGGGTTTTATTTTGTTGTTTCTGTTAATTTATATTTCTTGTTTTTTATTTAGTTGTTTGTTTTTCTTGAAAAAAAAGTTTTTATTCTTTTTTGCTTTTGCAAATAAAAGGTTGTATTGTAATGTATAGAGTTGCTTCCAGATGTGGTATATTTTTTTCATAACAGGTGACAGTGGGTGATGGAGTGGGTGAATGGGAAAGGAGTCTTTCCTGCCCAAGCACAGCAGGGCTGGACCTGATGATCTGAAGAGGTCCCTTCCAGCCCCTAACATCTATGAATCTATATATCCACCACTGGGGACTGTGGCAGGGCATGGGGGAACTGGAGGGATTAGCTACCCGGGTGGTGGTGGGGGGGCTGTTGTTTGCAGGCTGCCAGCTATAGCCCTGGAGCTAAAGCACTGTGTGTGTGGGGGTGGGGTGGGGGAACTCACGCATGACTCATTGCCTGACATCTGGCATGGGCTCACAACCCTAGCTAGCCTAGCTTCCCTGGATGAACCATTTCCTGTGAAGGTTAATGAAATCACTGCTTGGCATAGGCTGGGGGAGGGGGCATGCTATGAGCCTGCACGATTCTGTGGCTTTTTGGTGGGAGTATCGGTATGAGAACAATTGTCAAGACTGGAATACAGACAGTTCAAAAGTAAAGTGATAAATACAGTAAAAGCTCTGTTATCCGGCATCCCCCAGGAGTGATTAACAAAATACGCTGGTTAATTGAGTGGCCTGAACAGGCATCCTCGCCTGTTCGGGCCACCGCATTCAGGGTGTCACCTCCCCTCTTGTAGCATCACTGCCCCTCCCGCAGGGCCTGGAGGCCCTGCGGGTCAGCGAGGTGGTCCCCATGCAGCCTGTTATGCCCCTGGGCTGTGGGGGCTTAGCAGCACAGGCTGCTTTGCCCTGGCCCATGGGGGCTCAGATAAACTGGAAGTGCCATGGTGGACACTTCTGGTTTCACTTTACCTTACAAGCCAGCATGCCGGTTAATAGAGCATGCCAGCTTGTAAGGTGCTGGTTAACAGAACTTTTACTGTAATAACTAAATAAACATTGTAATAGAAAGAGAAAACATACATTGAAATGGAATAGACATACAATAGAACAGAATCAAATAATAAAATATAGAATAAAGAGTAGTGATAGAATAGATAATATTGAATACAGAGTATATTTTAATATAGACTACTAATAGGGTAGAATATAGAATAAAATAATGAAAGTTGGTTTATATTGCTTCTGCAGGTTGTCTACTTTATATTTATTTATTTGTACATGTGTACAAGTACTTGTATTTACCTATTTAGGTATTTTGTAAGTTATAAAAGCCAGATAATGTAAATTTAAATTTTTATAAATTTTTATTTTTCAACTGTATTATTATTTGATTGTACTTAAATACTATATCCAAATAAAGTGCAAGGAATATTTTCAGGAAGAAAAAAAAGGTATCAATTTTATACAGTTATTACTGGACATACTGTGATGCAGCTAAGTGCCTTGCCACTCCCTACAATACAGCTCTGAGACATGCTATGCACCCAACCAGCAGCTCTGATGGAAGGTGGAGGGCTGGAGAGCTACAGCTGGCTATAGCAGGGGTGGGCAATTATTTTAGCTGAAGGGCCACTTACATAGTTTTAGCAAGCTGTTGAGGGCCAGATGGGTAGCCCTGCCCCTTGATAGGTGCTCCATCCTCTGGTCACCATCTCGTGACTGGAAGTCTCACCCTCTAATGCCTGACCTTTCCCACCAGAAGTCCATCCCCTTCTCCCTGGAAGTATTTCTTTCAGCATGGGGTTTTGCCATCTTGGAATCAGAAAAATAAACAATTATATTCTAAAAAGCCAAAATCCACAGCATTCATTAATTTGATTTCAAAAAATTTTTTTTCCTACTTTATATATTTTTGTATAGTGTACACAGGGGTGATTACACAATAGCTTAAAATGAAATCTTACACTTGTATATTGTGGGGGGTATAGGTTTCTGGGGTGCTGTGGGTGTGTGGGTAGGTGGGATGAGGGAGCATGTGGATCTGTGTATGGATATGTGGGATGTGGGTGGGTATGGGGCTTGTGGGGGCTGTGTGCGGGGGAGAGTATGGCTGAGGTGTGTGAGGTGGTGTGGGTGTAGAGGTCTGTGTGTATGGCAGTGCAAGGTGGTTGTAGGTACATGTGTATGGTGGGGTGTGTGTGTGGGATTCACCCTACCAACACACACGCGCACACACACACACACATACACACACACACACATATACACACACTGCCCCTGACTACACGCATACACACTCTGCCTCTGCCTGCACACACAAACACACACACACACAC
>JAGPOW010003447.1:3963767-4020753 GCA_030014935.1 Caiman crocodilus | reverse complement strand
GGAGGGTTGCTATAGCCTGCAGCCCAGACACTGCTCCCAGCAGAACCAGGGAAGTGGGGCAAAGGCAGGGGAAGGCTGTCTTGCAGGAACTGCAGAGGAATCGCTGCTTGCTGCCCAGAGACCCCAGGAGCATGGAGACGGACACCGGTGCCAGGGAGTGTCCACAGACCACATGCAGGGACACAGACAGTTCCACTCCCTGAGACACCCTGCCAGGGGCAGTGCACACGGGATCCCTAGTACACCATGTGCAAGTTAGAGACTGTGTAAATAAGTTCTTGAGGGTTTATTAGTCGGTATATCCATTTGCTTATTTAGTCATTATTTATTACGTTGTAAATAATTAAATCTTGTACATAAGTTTGAGAATTGTCTGCGAGGGTGCTTGATTGTAAGGGGAGGCTCTCAACTCGGGGGCACTGCAGCAGCTTCCCAGAGGGGCTGGGCAGAGCTATTGGCTACTGGGTACCCCAGGATCCTACTATTCAGGTGAAGGTGCG
This sequence comes from Caiman crocodilus, assembly GCA_030014935.1. Taxonomy (NCBI): domain Eukaryota; kingdom Metazoa; phylum Chordata; order Crocodylia; family Alligatoridae; genus Caiman; species Caiman crocodilus. Next base: position 4,020,253 of record JAGPOW010003447.1, on the reverse strand, counting down.
TGTAGTATCGCACCCAGGGTTACAAATATAACTATATAATTATATACACACACACACACACACACATATATGTATATATAACATCTGTATATAAAGGGCTTAGTAAATCTGTCTGCATGTCTGTCTGTCTGTTTGTTGGTCCGTAATGCTCTCTAAGGGTGTCGGGAGCCTGGCGCAGTGGGAAGGGCAGGGGGAGGGGTCAATTGAGGAAAAGTGGGAGCCAGGCTCCTGGTTACTGTGAGAAGACAATTACCTGACTACTGTGAGGCTACTACAAGCATTGGCATTATTTGAAATTCATCTGTTATTCTCGACAGGCAATTCACTAGTATAAAATATTAGTCATGAGGTAAGCTGAGAAGAGAATACTTCCAGGAATTCTCACAGCCATGAGTGGTAAGAAGGAACTGAGGGATGGTTTGTCTTACTCTTTTCTGCTGCTTAGAGCACAGGGACACCAGAAGTGGACTCCACATGAATAAGTGTTAGAGGAGGAACTTGTGGTTGAACTAGAAGGTGTATTTTAGGAAGAAACATTCAATTTTCATTTAAACACCTAATGTGATGGATCATCCCTTGTTATAATATTTAGCTAGACACAAAGAAGACAAAGCTAATCATGACTGTTTTTCCTCAGTCTTCATGACAAGGAAAAACTGGGACCAGACAAACAAAATTAATACAAACAAAGGGGAAGGGCTCTAGATTATGTTAAGTAAAACATGCATCAACAAGCTCCTGACAAATTACAATGAATTTAAATAAACAGGGTCTTATTCCAGAGTGCTTAAGGAAGTTTCTGGAGAAATCTCAGACACACTGACAATAATATTTGCATCATGGGTGACAAGCCAGGTTCAAGTAGGCTGAAGAAGGGCTACTGTAATTCCCATCTTTAAAAAGAGAAAAGAAGGAAGACCAGGAATTGTCGATTGGTCAGCCTTACTTCAATACCTATGAAGTTACCAGAGCAAATTATAAACGTTGTTTTGCAAACACTTTGAGGAGATAGGTATAGTCGCTAGGAGCCAACATGGCTTTGGATAACTTGTCTTCCTTCTTTGACAGAGCAACTAGTTTGGTAGATGATGGGAATGCAGTGGACTTTTAGTAAGATCTTTGACACAGCCCTACATGACATTGTAAGTAAACTGGAGAAATAGGGCTAGACAGTATTACTACTAGATGAACGGACAGTTGGTTGAATAAACAAAAAAAAGGGGGTAACTATAGCTGGATTGATGTCAGAATGTCAAGAGATCTCAATTAGCATTCCATACAAATCTGTTCAGGGTCTGGTGCTGTTTAGCATTTTAATTAATGACTTGGAGTCAAAAACAGAGTGCTTACTGATCAAGTTGCAGGTGACACAAAACTGGGAGGAACTGCAAACACTCTGGAGGACAGAATTAGAATTCAAAATGATCCTAATAAACTAAAGAAATGGGCTACAGACAAAATGAAATTCAACAAAGACAAATGTAAAGTGCTACGCCTAAGGGAAAAAAAGCAAATGATCTCATACAATAGCACTGCCAAGAAAGATCTGGGAATTATGATAGATCACAGACTCAACAAGAGTGAGTAATATGTTATAAAAATAGTAAATTCAGTTTGGGGCTGGATTAATAGAACCATTATATGGAAGACACTACTTGATGCGGGTTAAGCCTCAGCTAGAGTATTATGTCTAGTTTAGGCTACAGTATTTTAGGAATCATGTAGAGAGGTTCCCAAAGCAAGTGAAAAAGATACTAACCCTCCTACAAAGATGATAAAGGGATTGGAATGCAAACCATACAAGGCAGGTCAAGAGAATCAGGTGTGCCACCTGAGTAAAGGAAGACTAACTGTGGGGAAATGACAACAGTTTTCAAATATCTGAAAGGGTGCTATAAAGAATATGCGGAGGGAGGGAGTGGAGAATTTTGGACAACTGTTTTCCCTTTCCCAGAAAAGGTAGGATAAGAGGTGATGGTACTAAATTGCAGCAAAACAGATTTAGATTACAGCTCAGGAAAAATTTCTAAGTGTAAGAACAGTAGGACAATGGATCAAACTGCCTTGTGAAAATTCAGAATCTCCTTCATTGTAGGCTTTCAAGAAAAGACTAAATATAAATCTGCCTAGGAGAGTTTAGAAATAGGGAAGCTTACATTTGTGCTTGGGGGTGGACCAGATAACTTTTGGGACCACTTCCAACCTTATGATTGTATGATTCCCCTTAGTATTAAAAATATATGCATTATTAATTCCAGACTATCTTATAGGAGGTTGCTAAGCCTATGAAAAGGACTATCTCCCCACAAACTAGCGAACAGTCCTTTGTTAAAGGTGACCATGCACAGCCAATGAGCAGGTTATGTCAAAACAAGTGACTGTAATTTCTAAAACCTTTCCCAAAACTCCCATAGAATGCCTGTTGCCCCAGGTATAAAACAATAACTGCTTCTTTCTGTGGTTTTCTCATGAGTAATTGTAACTTCTGATCACCACCTTGCCATTCTGTCAATCCCATTGTGGCCCTCTCAGCAGTTCTAAGAGACTGCTTGTTCTCATACCCCGTATATAACCTTGGCCTTTCCTGCCATTTCCTGAGTCTTCACTGCCATTGCTCCCAAACACCATTCCAAGCCACTATGTTTTCATACGTGGCACTTGACATCTCTGGCCAAATTCTCCCTTCTGGTAAGCAGATGCCCTGAAATAAATATTGGAATGGTATGCCCTCAACCATATCAGTCAAAGTTGTTTGGGTACATATGGAATCTTTTAATAAACCAGCTAAATAGTTGGAAAAAATCCTGTGCAAGCTTTCAGGCACAAACACCCTTCTTCAGGCACTGGGAGATTCTGCTGTTATTCTGACTTCTCCGAGTTAGAAAAGAAGCTAAAGTTCTACCTTGGCGAGAACACATAACAGCAGCAGAGTTTCCCAATGCCTGAAGAAGGATGTTTATGCCCAAAAGCTTGCAAAGAACATTTTTACAACTATTAGTTGATCTAATAAAAGATACCACATTTATCCAAATACCTTTGCTTGCCTATGTCCTTAGATCAACATGGCTGCAGCCAACAACCCCTCAATCATATCAGTTCCTTTGCCACCAACACAGAGCTCAGGTTTTATACAGAACTCTAAGACAGAAGGAACCATGTTTGGGTAGTGTGAATAGACAGAGGTGAAAAACATAGCTTATTCATAAACATTTTTAGGACATAGTAACAGTGGTTCTTTGAGATGATAGTTAGAGCCACTGCAAGTGGATTTTGAAGTCTCTGTTTTTCTGCTTTTTAACAGGATTTCTAGAACCTGTAGGAAGGAGTTTCTTTCTGTGGTACTCCACAACTCAAAAACTTCTTATCATATTTCTATGAGATCTGGTCTAAAAGGTCTGAGAGCTGAACAGGAGGATGAATGGACATATGTAGTGGATCTGTGAACAAGAACTGCCTTAGCCATTGAATAATGATTGTATTCTTGTCTTCTTGGTTTTTGAAAATCACCCAGAGAATAAGGAAAAGTAGCACAAAGGTATACCCTATTCCACTACAGTAGAATACACTGTATTGGGAATACACTACATGCAGTAGGAACCTTGTGCTCAGGCCTCCTCTGGAACAAATATTTCACATTTTAAAATAGGGAACAAGTAGATTGTGGGAAATCTACGCTGATAGAACAGTAATTCTGGGATGAACCTGTGGAAGGATAATTGGCCACTAACAGACTCCTCAAGAAGTTTTCTGAGTTGTTTTTGATTTCATCAAGGTAAAGATTCATCAGCATTACCCTGTTGTTATACTAGCAATCCATCAGAAAGCAGCAGAAATCCCTTGCATGACTATGATGGTGTAAATGAAAATGTGTGTTATCAAAGTTCAGATGCCATATATGCCAGTCCAATAATCTTGACCTCTAAAGACCTTGAAAGACATCACATTTATGGTGTGATTAATACCTTATTCATGCCATAAACTACATATATTCTGCCAATTTATGGTGCCATAAGCCAGCCACAAAGATGTAGAACACCTTTGTAAAACACCTTTGTGGCTGGCCGTTTTTTCTGGCAACTTAAATTGAATGTGTGGCATATATTGTATTCTAGACAGGGGCTGTCTCATCCCATGCCAACAATCAATTGATTGTTGGCATCATCTGGGGACAGCCCTGGATCTTGAAATGGACATGGGGCTGCCTGGGCCAGTACCAAAAATCAACTGATTGTCGGCACTGGCCCCAGACAGCCTTGGGTCCCAGGAATTACCCCCAGCCCAAACCACAGGATCAGGCTGGAGGCAGCTTTGCCTGGAACTGGAACATGATGCTCATCTGAGCTCTAGGATCAGGTATGGGGCAGCCACAGAATATGAGACAAAGGTGCTCCCTGCCCAATCCACAAGATCAGGCAAGGGGCAGCCCCACAGTGGTGCGATTGGAATATGAGGAGTTTTAGGCCCAATGCAAAACATCATAACCTGCCATCCACTTGTCACATAGCAGGATGTGCAGTGTTTGGGATGGGATACAGAATTCCTCAGATCCCCATGGTGCCATTATTTTAAGATCTTTCAGAAGCCTAAAACATTCATACTTATCCTTATTTATCTATAGATAGCCAAAGTGGCTATCCCAATGTGTCTGTGATCAGTGCCTTTGACAAAGAGTGGATTCAAAAAAGGACATTTTCCGTGCATTTGTGTGTTCTAACCATCAAGCCAATTCTATCTTCTTGTCTACCAAGTATTTTGCCTAAGAACAAACTGATTTAAGCCAGAGTTGGCAGATTAGGTCTGGCAAGAAGTGTCACAGATATGCACATTGTTGTGGTATAGCACTGCCAGGTATATTCATGCTTTTACAGCTAGTCCTGATGTCAGCTGAAATAAGAGTCCTCACAGTGAGTGGAAATTGTCCTTGGGTTGGTAAATTTTTTCTGTTTGTTTTGTTGTTTTTTCTTCTTTCCCCTGGCCTACAGTTGACTACAATTTCTATGTCAATTTTCCAGAGTTCACTAAGAGACCTAGCCAAGTTATATAGACCATGGTTTCAACTTGCTAACGTTTCCCATAGTGATCAGCAATCCTGGTGCAATGGAATAAGACAACTCCAGAAAGTAATTGCTAATCTACTGATGTGGCTTCTAAAAATCCTTCCAAATCTGCTGCTCCAATGAAATGTGATGTAGGTGTATATACTGACAGAGGTGGATGAAGCATGTCTCCTATGGAACTGCGACCAAAATATTGATAGTTTGGTTACCTGCACTGAGAGGAATGTCAAAATCCGATCTCATTTTACACACTCAGATGGCACTTACCTACCTATATAACTGCCATTCTTTGGCTCTTACACACAGTTTGTGATCCTTCGTCACATGCAGTGTGGAATTTAAGCATCAACATGGCTACTGAAGCATGTGCAGTAAACTGCACCCTGGCTGGGAAAGTACACAGTTCCTCTATATTTGCCTGCCCTGGGAAAGCACAAGTTAATAATTCTACCTAGACAAAAACACTACTAGTGGATGTTAGACATCGGAGACACAAGTATCTGTACTTTAACCCAAAAGCCAAGTGTCTATAGCAGTTATCCAGGAAGTTGGAGATCACTTCTTTGAAGCCATAGCTATATGTCCTATTCTCTGCAGTGACAGAGCAGAAGTGTTCAACCTCATCTGTATGGCAGCCCTTCAGATATTTGAAAACTGTTATAATGTCACTTACATGCCCTTTCTGCAAGCTGAACATGCCATTTTCCTTCAGCTTGTCCTCATGCGACTTCCTTTCCAAAAACTTCACCTGCCTCTGGACCCCCACTTTAGCTTGTAGCTGCGAGGGTTCAGTCAGCACACAGGTGGCCAAACCTGTGGATGGATACTGAGGGACATCTCGGGGGTCAGCAGGACAGAGGCACAAACTATCAGCTCTTTGGATAGGAGCCTGGGTCAGCAAAGCAGGGAATGTGGTGCACAGTTCTAGGGGAACCAAAAGGGGAGATCCAAAAGACACAATCCAAGATGTAAGCCAAGGTCAGAAGCCAGGAGTCAGAAATCCTGTGCCAAGTTCCAAGGAGAATCTGAGATCAGGGTCAAAGAAGACAACTCAAGTTAAAATGCCAGGGAAACCAGAGAAAGCAGAACCAGCACTGAGTTTCAGGGAAGATCTAAGATCAAGGTTAGGAAAGCCAAAGTTGGGGTCAAAATTCAGAAGAACCAGGGACAGCTGTGAATGTGAGGCTTGCTGGAACAGACCAAGGCTGTGTCAAGATATGCCTGCAAGATGTGTCTGCAGCCTGAGGCTACAGGTGTGCTTATAAGGGGTAAGTGGCACTGTTGTCAGCCAATATGGCTGCAGAGAACTGGGATAGCTGTATTGTCAGCTGTAGCTGATCAGGGGTAGGTGTGATAGCTCCAGTGCTTGGTCCAGCTAGGTGTGTTTGATCAGAGGCCCTGAAAGCGCCAAGTAAAGTGGCACCATCACTGCCTGTGTCTTACACCTAATGCTTCTGTTGATGCAGCTGTATCACACTGCAGATCCAGTTTATGAACTGGCAGGAATCCACCCACTGCAGGGTTGTGGAGAAGTCCACATGGGTCTTACTGAGGAGAAATACCTTATCTGTGAAGAAGATAGATCCACTACATGACAACATGCTTTATCTTCCTCAATTATGAGCATACAGAAGATGAAACATTTCCACCTCTTCAACCTCCTGCCTCTTTAGGGATAGATGATATTGAAGGGGTCCTAGCAAATGGAGAGGCAAATGGAAATGTTCTGTCATAAATAAAGGATCCTTCTGAGAGTGCCCAGAAAACAGTTAAAAAGTTACTTCTAGAAAGAGGGCTTCCAGTTTTACCCCATATATTTGACAATGTAAACTTCGAAGGTAAAGGGCATGAGATAGAGGACTTTGAGACATGTATAAGATGCATGGAACACTGGACTCATACACTGTATCCGAAACTGCAATATGATGATTTTACTGATGGAGTAGAATCCTTAGGAAATAAAAAGGAAGTTCAAACCTGCTTAAAATGAATTAGACTTGATTTTCCCATTTTGCATGAAGATTTTACAAGTAGTGAAGGTGCCAGAAAGGAAAGTAATTGGCTCAATACGGTCCCTGAAGATTTAGACATTTGTTTTTCCTGAAAATGTAAGGGAAGAATTTGATTTTTGCTCAAGTACCAGTCTAACAGAGGAACAACAGCAAAGAATTGAAAAAACTCAGCAGCTAGCCTTGAAATGCAGACAAGCAAAGATGTTTCTTTGTGTGAATCTGATATCTTTTATTAGACCAACTATTATTAATTAATAATTAATTATTAACAATTATTATTATTAGATGCAGTTTTTGCTGCAATATTTCACAACATAATAACCTATCTGCAGGCCACACATATGAACAGTTGGGCAGCATTGTGGCTCAGGGTCTTGCCAGCCTGATAATGTTGGGGGAAACTGTGGGTGCTGAAGTCAGGGTTGCTGAGGGAGAAGCTGTGGATAAGGATGCCAACATGAGCCTGTTGAAGAGATGCAATCAGTAACAAAGGGCAAAACACAACAGTAACAAAACACAACGTCCAAAGGAGAAAAGACTTGAATAAGCAACTTAACTATGAGAAAGGACTAGAGAACTACAGGACTGCAACAAGTGGTGCAAAAGGAAATTGAGTAGGTCAAAATGCAAAATACATCCAATGCATGTATACAAATCAAGAAATATGGGGAATAAATTAGGGATGCACCAGTAAACATCTTCTTGGCCAATATCAATAGCTGATTATTCACCAAACATATTGGCCAATACAGATCCAATAACCAATTTACAGGAATGCAGTTAGGTAGCATAGAGAGCAGTGCCTTGCAGGTAAGTCTGTGGAAGGGAAGGAAACGGATGTGGGAGGGGTGGGGGGAGAGGAGCAGATCAAGGGGCAAAGGCAGGGGCTGCAGCTGGGGGTGCTGCCCAGCCAAGCCAGTGAATGGAACCACGGGGCTGGGGTGGGCAGCAAGATGGAACTGTAGGTGGCTCATCCAAGGGATCAGCATCCTGACACTTAAAAATGGTGGTAGGGGGTGCTTGAACTAAAGTTTGGCAAATGAGCTGTAGTTCAAGTGCCACCACCACCAGTTTTAAGCATGGGGATGCCTCTAACCAAAGCTGAGAGGGGCAAGGGCAGATGCAGGCTGCCCACTTCGGGTTTGGGACTCTCCACCCTGCTGCCTTTGCCCCAGGAGCTGCACGCTGGCCATGTGTCCCCTGCCCATCCAGGAGTGAGCAGGAGATGCACGGCCAGTGTGCAGCTCCTGGGGGAATGGCAGCAGGGCAGACAGCCCTGACCCTGCAGCAGGCTTTTGACATGGTCCCACATAACCCTCTCATAAACAAATTGGAGAAATGTGAACTAGATAAATCTATTGTAAGGTGGATAGATAACTGGCTCAATAACCACAAACAAAGGGTAATTATTAACAGGTCCAGGTCAGAATGGCAGGAAGTTTCAAGTGCAGTCCCACAGGGGTCTGTCCTGGTCCCAGTGCTGTTCAACATGTTTATTAACGATTTGGAGGTTGGCATAGAAAGCTTCTTGACATGGAGTAAATGACATGAAACTGGGAAAGATTACAAACATGGAGGATACAAATGCACTTCAAAGGATCTTGACAGATTGGAAAGCTGGGCTGGAGCTAACAGTATGAAGTTCAAAACAAGCGAATGTAAGGTGCTACACCTCAGGAGGAATAATCAAAAACAAATACAAAATGGGTCTCACCTGGCTGGATGGTAACACTATGGAAAAGAACTTGGGAGTCTGGGTTGATAACAAACTGCAGTGTGATGCAGCCACATAAAAGACCAATGTGGTTTTAGCATATGTCATTAAAAGCATTAGGTGCAAGACATGGGAGGTAAGAATGCCTTTCTACCCTGCACTCTACTGGTTAGGCCTCATCTGGAATACTGTGTGCAGTTCTGGGCTCCACATTTTCAAAAGGATGTGAAAAAGTTAGAGAAGGACCAGAGGAAGGCAACAATGATGATAAAGGGCTTGGGAAGCAAATTATAGAAGGAGCGTCTGAAGGAGTTAGAGCAGGGGTGGGCAATTATTTTGAGTGGAGGGCCACTTACCCAGTTTTGGCAGGATGTCGAGGGCCACATCGGTAGCTCTGCCCCTTTACAGGGGCTGCAAGTGCCTGCAGTGTGGAGCACAGGCCATGGGGCGGGCAAGGGACCACTTTTCTCTGCACAGGGAAGGAGCCCAGGAAAGGCTGGGGGGGGAACGGCCCCTCCCCCACCCTACTCCCAGCACCCCATGCTGCAGACGTTCGCAGCCCATGCAGGGCTGTCTGGAGTGGGCACAGGTAGCCCAAAGTGGGCTGCAAGCAGCTGCAGTGTGGGGCACCTGTGGGTGGGGAGGGACCACTTTCCCCCCATGCTCCTTCCTTGTCTGGGGTTCCCCCCGCCACTTACCTGAGCTTCCTGTGCCAAGGCAGCCACGTGCTCCCAGGCTAGAAGCTGGGGGCTGGCGCTTCTGGCTGGGGGGCAGGGCCGGCAGGCCCCACTGTTGTGGGAACCCGCTGGGCTTCCCCTGGGTCCTACTGCCCTTCCTGTCATTTTTGACAGGAACCAGGGGCAGAGAAATATTAATTTTCCAATTTTTTTAGGGACCCCATGGGCTGGATAGAATGGCCTTACAGGCCAGATCTGGCCTTGCGGGCTGTAGTTTGCCCACCCCTGAGCTAGAGACATTCAGCTTGAGGAAAAGCTGCTTAAAAAGGGGCATGACAGCAGCCTTCAAACACTTGAAGGATTGTCATAAAGAAAAGGAAAAGCACTTTTTCTCTCTTGCTGCAGAAAGGATGACATGGATCAATGGTTTGAAGTTTCAGCAAAGTAATTTTAAATTAGATATCCAGGAAAACTTTTTCGCTGTTAGAATAGTGGAATAGACTACCTAGGGAAGTTGTGGACTGTCCATCACTGGAGGTATTCAAGTACGGGTTGGACAGCCACTGGTCAAAGATGATCTAGGTGTAGCTATGCCTATATTCTACTATGGGCATTTCCCATGCTTCTAGGCTATGCTGGTTGCTGCCCTTTCCCATGCTTCTAGGCTATGCTGGTTGCTGCCCCCCCCACCAATTCCCTACTTTCTATTATATGTGTTAGGGTGTTTTTAAACCTTGCTCAGAAGTATTGGATGTTGGCTACAGCCAAGGCTGGGAACATTGTTTAGGATGTGTCAGTGTTCCTGCTGGAACCAAACTGGATATTCCTACCTAAAGAGTTTTGCACCTCTGCTCAGGATCAGACTGATCACCATATTTGGGAGGTATTTTACCCAATGATCAAATTATTGGGGATTTTGCCTCCCTCTATAGTACAGGGCATGGCCCTCTACCCAGAGTCTCTTGAGCACACATTGATACCATTTCACAGAAGCAAGACATTGGCTTCCCTTGTTCCCCTGCTTTATCTGTGGTAGGTTAGGATGTTAGGTCTGTGCTGTGTCAAGGCTGATGGCAATGTTATGTAGAGTTTAAATTATGGTTTGTATAGGATGGTTTGGATAGGGATTATTCTGCCTCAGGTAGGGGGTTGAACTAGATGGCCTCTGGAAGTCCCTTCCAATCTTTTCTATGATTCTATCTTAAGTCTGTGATCCACTAAGACTCCCAGATCCTTCTCCACATTGATGTCATCAAGCCAGTTTTCATCCATTTTGTATTTTCATTTTTCATTATTCTTTCTGAGGTGTAACACATTGCATCTGTCAGTGTTGGACATAATCCCGTTGACTCTAGTCCAGTTTTCCTGTCTATTAAGATCCTTCTAAATAACTGTCTGTCCTCCAGTGAGTTCACCATCCTTTCTGGTTTCATATTGTCTACATATTTGCTCCAGAAGCTCTCTATTCCAGCATTCAAATAATTAATAAACGTGTTGACTCCTATGGTACTCCCCTCAAAATCTTTCCAGCATGGAACCATTTGTAATTACCCTTTGCTTGCAGCTGCTGGGCCAGCTTTTATCCACCTTGCAGTAGTTTCTGTCTGGCCCATATTTCTCTAATTTATTCATGAGAAGAATGTAAGGGGCTTTGTCAAAAGCTTTACTTTTTGCAGTGGATGCACTATAGCCACTGCATGCCCCTCAAATAGCCAGCTAGTTACTTTATTGATGAAAGAGATCAAATGTATTTTGCATAATTTGTTCTAGGAAAAACTATGCTGGCGTTTTGTAATCAGTTCCAGATGCTTGTGAATGGACTTTCTTCTATGTTCCAGTAACTTCCTGAGTATTGGAGTAAGGCTAATGGATCTATTAGCCTTAGATCTGTTAGCTTAATTCCATAGTTCATTCTTTTTGCCTTTTTAAAAAGGAAACAATGGCCCTTTTCCACTCCTCTGGTATCCTGCCTGTTTCCCATGATTTGGTAAATAATTTTGGCAAGAGCTCACAAATGCCCTTTGCCTGTTCCCTTAGTACCACGGAATGAAGGTCAGCAGGCCCTGCTGACTTAAATTTGTTCAAACAAATCAAAAACTCTGTGTCTTTTTCATTATCTCAACCCTCAGTTTGTCCCCGTCCTTATCCAAGTTATCCTTATTGATATCTTTCGAATTAGCCCTGCTTCTTTGTGTCTTCTGTGAAGAGCTCATCCTTGCTATTCAGCATGACCCACAGCTTCCTTTTCTTCTAAACATAGTTATAGAACCTTTTCTTGTCCTTCACTTTGCTTGACAGATGTAGCTTTTTTTTTTACTTTCACTTCTTAGACTCTGTTCCTGCAAGATCTTGCTATTTCATGCTATGTTTCCTGGGGGACCTACCTATCTTTCCATTTCTGGTATGCTCTGCTTTTGCTTTTGAGGCATCCGAAAAGCTCCTTGTGCAGCCACATTTGTCTCTTGGATATAGTGTATCCACTTGGCACTGTTCTTGTGCTTCCATCAAGTCATAGTAGTTTCTTGTTGGGCTTCCAATACCATGCCCTTTAAAAGCTGCCAGCTCTCCTGGGCCCCATTATCCTTCAAATCCATCCTCCCATGGCATCTTGCCCACTATTTCATTCAGTTGATTGAAATCCACACTTCTGAAATCCAGTGTCTTAGTTCTGCTGACCTCATGCTTTCCTTGTTTCAGATCATGAATTCCAACAAACTATGAACAGTTCCTCCCAAGTCACCCATCACCTTCACATCCTCAACCAATTCCTCGCCGTTTAGTCAGGACAAAATACAACACAAATGGTCCTCTTGTTGTATCCTAATTTTTTTGGAACAGATAGTTGTCCTCCACACAGATTAGGAACTTGCTCAACATCCAGCATGTATTCAGAAAATTAAAGTCCCTCACCAGTACAATATCAAAATTTTGGGATACTATTATCATCTCCTTAAACATTGCCTCATATATATACTTCTTCCTGACCTGGCAATCTATAACAAATCCCTGTCACTATATCATTTCTGCACCATTTCACTCTTGTCTTTACCCAAATACACTCCGATCTGCTACTTCCTTCCTCCTGAACCAGGGAAAAACTGTATATTTATCATATATGCCACCACCATTTCTCCCTATCCTGTCTTTCCAAAACAAGGTGTATACCTCAAAGTTTACATTCCAGTTATAAGAGTTGCCCCACCAAATTGCTGTAATCCTAATCAGGTGATAATTTTCTTCACATGTTATGATTACAAACTCATCCTGTTTGTTCCCTATGGTCATATTTTTATACACACCTCTGAAGTATTCCCCTCTTTCATTCCTTTTTTGTTTCCCTCTTGCATTAGATGGTTCCAGGACTCTGGCCTTTCTTCTCAGTTGAACTGTTTCTTCCAGTCCTCTTCTCTCTAGATTGCTTGCTCTGGCTGGAAGTCATTTATGCAACAACCCACCAAATCTCCTCTAAGTAGGACAGCCAGATGATTCCCCAAACTGCTTTTTCCAGTCCTAGTCAAATGGATCCTGTCTCTCAATAGCAATCTTCCTTGCCAGAACATCTGCCCATTATCAAAGAATCCAAAGCCTTCACACTGACACCACCTTCTTAGCCAGGCATTTACCTCCATGATGTGATGGTCCCTGTCTTGGCCTTCATGTACAACTTATTAATGAGAACACAACCCATGCTCCAAACTGTTTAATCCTCCCACAATAAGCATCATATAGTCTCATGACAATATCACTGGTGCCAGCATGGACAAGAAGGAAAGAGCAGTGGTCTGAGGGATGGATGAGCTCTGGCAATCCCTCTGTGACATCTTATATACAGGCTCCAGGCAAACAGCACAACTCCTTCATGTCAGGGCCTCTGATCAATCTTGACTAGCTGGGCGGAACACTTGAGCCATCATACCTGCCCCTGATCCCTAGCTAATGAGACTGCTCCAGTTTTCTGCAGAGGTAAGCAACTGGATTGGCTGCTGAAAGTGCTGGTTACCCCTTTTAAGCACAGCTGCAGCCTCAGGCTGCAGGCATGCCTTGACACAGTTTCAATCTGTTTTGACAAGCTTCATGTTTATTGCTCCTTCTGGTCCTTTGAGTTCCAGATTCAGTCCTGGCTTTTCCTGACTCTGACCTCAGATCTCCCCTGAAACTAGGCATCAACTCTCTGATCCCTGGTTTCTGTTCTTGGATTGTCCCTCGGATTATGCCTCTCAGCTTTCATCTGTCGGTCCTCCTGGAATTTAAGTGTCTGTATTCTCACCCCCTCAACCTAGACCCCAGCCCAACACTCTGCTAATTTGTGCCCCCTCCTTGCTAACCCCCTGCTCCCAGTCAGCCATCCACCAAGGGGCAAAAGAGCTGCCTGCTGCCAGGGTGGGCTCTGCCACAGGAGCCCAGGTGCAGATTCTCCCCCTGCCCCAGCAGCAAAGATCTCTAAACTCCCTACTCCCAGATTGCTATTGGGGACCAGTGGCTGGGAGACCCTTTTTTCCCAGCTGAAGGTCTGTGGTAACGGGCCTCAGGCTGGGAGACCCTTATGCCCCCTGGGTGCTAGTCCAGGAAGAGCCTGGAACTTCCCCCTGGCAGCAGGGGCCCATTGCAGGGCTGCAGGAAACTGGGTGCAAATCTACTCCCTAATCCCTTCATGTGCAGACTCCTGTTCAGAAACCCTTACTCTGGAATATCTTCCACCAGAATAAATTTGGGCTGGTGTAAATGCATATGTAGATACGCCCAGTGGGCATGTTTACACCTGCATTAATGAGTCATAGTACACATGAAGTTCAGTACCTGCAATAACAGGTACTAGCTCAATGCATAGTAACCAGCACTATTGCGCAGTAGAGCCAGTGCATGCCTTTTTAGTGATGTCAATGCACAGTAGATTAATTGTACTGTACATTAGTACAACAGTAGAGCATTTGCCATGAGGCACTAATGCACAATAGAATTAGTCTACTCTACATTTAGTGTCTTGTGTAGATGTGCCCAGTCTCAGGTACACCTAAGAATATATATATATTTACTCCAGAAGAAATTTAAACCCACAATCCCTGGTTTAGAATGCCAGTGCTTTACTCTTTAGGCACTGTGATAGTGCAAGCCTGGGGTTGCCATGGAAACTAGCCCCAGCCATACTGGCAGGGCATGGCAGGGCAGGGGGCTGTTCCAGACCCACTAGGATCTTGCGGTAGTGGCAGAAGCCAGGTGGAACCGTGATCTGCTGTCTGCGTGCTCCAGGCAGGGGTGTGTAGGCAGCATATTGAGGTTCTGCCCCAGCTCCTTGCAGTGGTGACAGCTTGGTCCTGAGCTGTGGTCCTGAGCTGGGGCAGAGCTGTGATCCACTGTCTGCATGCCCCTGCCCAGAGTGTGCAGGCAGCAGATCGCGGCCCTGCCCTGGCCCCAAACAAAGCTGCCCCCGCCACAAAATCCCAGTGGCTTCAGAACAGCTCCCTACCCTGCCCTGCTGGGTGCCTTGCCAGTGTAGCTGGGGCTGTCTCCATGGAAACCGCAGTCTTGTGCTATCACAGTGCAGCAGCTGCAGTCTCCATGGAGTAGGAGCAGGAGTAGCTGGGAACTGGAATCCACTGCCGGACAGAACCGACCCACAGGTCAGACTTTGTCCACCCCTGCTGTAGAAGGATGGTGCATAAATCCCCAAAGTTTTCAGTCACCCTCATGTCACACAGCATTTTTCAATCCTGCCACTAAAAATGCCACTAGGAAACTTGAAATTTTATTCCTTGATCTGTAAGGAGGAGGTGATGGTCTCTACTACAGACATTCGGACAATGGTGTCATATTAATTGAGTACTGTCCTTGTTGCTACTGATTAGCCCCTTCCTCCTCACTCATGTGCATACTCATGACCAAAGGCAGTAAATCTCAACCAGGGTGCTGCAGCACCCTGGAGTGCCTTGAGACCATTTCATAGATGTTGTCAGGTGCCATACAATATTAGCTCTGCTAAGTGTGCAAATAAGATTCACAATACAAACCCAGAGATTTCAAACAGTAAACCATTGTGTTAAAACCATTCTGCCCTGTTATGTTCTAAGTTTTGCAACAGGAAGACAGCTTTGTTATTTTCTGTTGTCCAAAAAAATGAGTAAAAATAAAGAGCTGGTACTTTTCAAAGAGTGCCTTGAGTTCAACAAGGGGTGCCTTGAATCTAATGAGGTGCCATAAGTTTAAAAAGTTGAGAAGCAGTGCCCTAAAGGGAGGATCTCCATTACCAGCTTATAAGTGGGTTGCTTAACCTACTAGTTTCTGTGTGTGGGCTTTGTTCCTGGAGAAGCTCCTCAGCCAGTCCTTCGAAATAAAACAGACTTTCATCCAAATGAAAAAAAAAAGAAAAGAAAACCCTGTTGTCTTGTTGCTGGACACTGAGAGGGGAACTCTTTTGGTTCTGGCTTTGGCACAGCAACTTGACTCCTCCTTGGTATCAAGCTTGTTCTGTCCCCAGTTTGTTTCCCCATCTTCCGCTTACTCTTCTGGAAGCTTTTAAAGTTCCAAGCAGGACACTTCCTGCCTATCCACATGCCCTGAAACTGGGGTCTCTCAAAAGAGCTTTCTATTCTGTTACACATCTCACACCCAGAGTGGAATCTTTGACCCACTCTTCTGTACCAAGCCACACTCCTTCCCACAAGAAGTCCACTTTGGCATATGCAGCTCCTCGCCAGCAGCAGATGTGAAAGGAGCAGAGTACCCGGTACCAACATGTTAGTCTAGGTTTAGCTTCTCTCTTCACATGTAACCACATTAGGACAGCTTGATCTGTAAGTGGAGTAAAGGAGGCCAAAAGGAGGTAATGCTGAAGGGGGTTAATCACCCACTTCAGGGCAAGGTGCTTCTTGACTAAAGCATATTTCTGCTCTTGAGGAAGGAGCTTTAGACTCATATACGGAATGGGATGCTTTCCATCCTCAAAGCCCTGAAGACAGAATAGCCCTAAGGCTTCTCTCTGATGTATTCATTTGTAAAACAAATCCGTGACTAAAGTCTGAACTGTGCAGGTCTCGGGTAGTACGCATTATAGGTGGACCGATACATCGGTCCGATATCGAGTCAGCACTGATATAAAGAAAATTGGCTGTATCAGAAATCAGCCCAATGTGGCTGATAATTTGGCAGATAAATGCCCGTGCATGTGTGCAGCTGCAACACAGCATGCAGGCAGCGAGGAGCACAGCCTGGCAGCTTGGAGAGCTGTGTGTAGCTGGTAAGTCTGTTGTGGTGGACTGAGAGGGGCAAGGCAAATCAACATCCCCCACAGTGAGGTAGGAAGTGGGGCAGAGGCTTGGGCAGGCACTGCCCAGCTGGAGTGGGCATGGGACAGAGCTGTGGCTCATCTAGTGGGCACAGGGTGGGGGGCATGTGCCCCCCAGATCTGCATGGGGTGAGGTGGGTGGGCTGCAGCTGCCAACTAGAGCCAGGGTTGTGCTGGGCTCTTGTTAGCAGAGGCTGGATTCAGAGCAGGTGGCAGTGCTGGGAGGGGGCTACGGAGGAGGCTGAAGCCACCCCAAATTTTGCTGTAGCCCTTCCCTCACCCCCCTTTCCAGCACCATTGCCACCTGCCTCGTGCAGCTCCAGCTCAAGCCCCGGCTCCACCCATGCACCGGGAAGATCTGGGGCTGCACCAGGCAGGCGGCAGCTGCACTGAGGGAGAGGGGGGCAGATGTTGGGAGGCAGATTTGGGGAGCCTGAAGCCCCCCCCCGCACAGCCCTGGCTCCAGGTGGCAGCTGCAGCCCGCCCACCCCACCCTTCGCAGATCTGGGGGGCACCCCCACCCCCATGCTCTCCAAAGGTGTGTGCAGCAGCCGGAGCCACACGAGCCATGAACCCATCCCACATCCCGCCCCACCTAGCTGGGCAGTGTCTGTCCCAGTCCCTGCCCCGCTTCTTCCCCCACCACAGGGGGTGTTGATCTGCAAAACCCAATGCCCCTTTCCTCCACCCTCCCTTTTCACAATAGACTTACCAGCTGCACAGAGCTGTATCAGAAATCAAATCAGTATCAGCCAATATGCCTCCTTAAAAATCAGCTATTGGTACCAGCATTAGTGAAAAGTAGTGGGTGTACATGCACCCCCTGGAAGCACCAGAAGCAAAACCAGAAGTGAGCTTCTGCTTTTGCTGCTGGTTTGGTGATCGGCCACTAGAGGGATACCCCCCTCCCCCCTGTCAGCAATATGGTGCCCCCCTGATGGGCACCAGTTGCCCATGGTTATTGGCCCCGAAAATCTCATCAGTGCACACCTACACATTACTCATTTTCTCTTTCTGAATACCTCAGCACATGCTGAAAACCACTGCACTGCTCTGGGCACCATTTTGTGAAACTTATGTTAGCAGGGTATTAATTTATGAGAACTGTGGGATCAAATGCTGATAATTTGTCAAACCTAGGAACAGTGGCGACATATAGGGGGTGCACATATACCCCCTGAGAGCGCTGGTGCACCCCCGATCAGCCCCACTGGCCTCTTAGGCGCTGGGCAGGGGGGGTAGGTGGAAGTGCCAGTGCCCCTCCTGCAAGCGCTGGCCAATCACTGCAGCCTCTCCCAGAAGCGGCCGCAGCCACTTCCAGAAGAAGCTGCAGCAATTGGCCATGGGGAAACTCCTCTCAGGTAGCGAGATCTGCCATGAGGGGACCGGGTGTGGGGTGGGGAGCATGTGCACCCCCTTGACTAAGGTGGCATCAGTCACTCATGCCCAGGAAGGAGGCCTTTATGTCTTGGGTATAGGTGCTCTACCAAGACTCTATCAAGGCTTTTTGTTCACAAGGGGTCTGATCTCCCAATTGCCTAGTGCATGCCCTAAATATGTGGTTTCCTAACAGCCAAGCCAGCGATTTAATGGATTCACTGTTAGGCTTGTTATATAAAGTGACTGTAGCACTGCCCTGGCCCACTGGAGATGTTCCTTCCAGGCACTTGTGAATGCTGTCACGTAGTCAAGAAAGGCCATGTCACACTCAGTGCAACCACAGTACCTTCTTCATTGTGGCAGGTACACCATGGAGACCGAAAGGGAGGGTTCTCAACTGGTATAGCTCCCAAGGCATTGTAAACACTTGGGAATTAGAAGCAAGAAGGATCAATATCCCCTCATTAAATCCAAGGCTGATATATATTTGGCCTTCTCCAGTTGTTATGACAGTTCAGTGACCTGGGGCATTGGGTAGGCATCACATTTCAACACTGTCTTCACTGCAAAAACAAATCGTCTTGCCTAATTTGAGAACCAGCACTATTAGGCTGCATTTTTCATTTGATGATTCCTCAGTCACCTCCATATCTCTATTACACACCACACATCTTTCTTTACTGATTCCCATAATTGCTTAGGTATTCAGGAGAACTCTTTTTAGACAAGACATACTGTTTTCAGGCATTACCTCCTAAATAATGTCCTGCTGAGGTTCTGGTTGGACTGCTCTCCATACTTTTTCATTTATGAGCTCCCTGTCTGCCCCCATCAAGTCCTGGTACCGACTTCCTGCTCAACCTCCTCCTGACTTTAGCTAAGATGGCCATCTATCTGACTGGGAAAGAAGCTCTGGTTGGGGGGAGCCCCAGTGACTGTGGAGCCATCGTCCTCCATACATATCATCTCCATCCATGCATATCTCTAGGCAGGATTTCACTGGATGGCATCAACTGGCTCCATGGACTCATTTGAGGGCCAGTGTGCTCTGCTTGGTGTTTCCCCTTGGAGCACTCATTAGGAACCTATAACCCCTCCACTCCCACCCCTGTTATTTCATTAGTTGCCTCCAGTACTTAGCTGTTATACATTCAGGTGTCTCCACTAAGGGTGGAGAGGAGCGGGGTCATAGTTTCCTTAATGGGCTTGGCCCACTGTTTCCCCACTGCATAAAATATAGTTTAACCCCTATAATTAACCACGGTGCTCTTTCCCGGTCAAATTGTAAACACATCTGGAAATTACTTCACTAGGGCCATTATCTTCTTCTGTTGAGCTGTGGACAAGTTTTCCCCGAGAGCAATGTCATTGGTTGGGAGCATTTTCCACATTGTTTCCACTGATTTTCCCGATGTTTCCAGTATCTGCTGGCAAAGCAGTTGAGGCATTCAGTGCTGTTTGAGCTCAGCAGGATTTCAGATTTACCTTATATATTTGGGACCCATATCATGTCCTCACCAGGTGCACTTCATAATCTATATACCCAACTCGTTTTATGATCTCATAGGGTCCTTCTCATTTAGCCAGCAATTTGCTCTCTGATGCAAGAAACAAAAGTAGAACCCAATACCAGAGTCATGCATTCTTATTATAAAGATGTACTTGGGTGTGCTAGGCACCCTTGAGTTTCTCCCAAATACATGCTTCTGCTAGGACCAGTCATTCCCACAATCTGAAAACATACTGGATGACATTTTGTGATTTCTTGCCCAGTGCCTGCTACGTCTCAAGAATGAGGTCTAATACATTAAGGGCTGCCTCTCATACAAAAGTTCAAACAGAGAGAACCCCACAAAGAACTGGGGAACCTGTTTCTGGGGATTGCAAACAGCAGATATGGTAGGAGCAGATACCACTTCTGGGGTTCACCTGCCACAAACTTCTTCAGCATCCCCTCCAGAGGCCAACAGAATCTCTCCACCAGATCAGCTGTCTGAGGGTGGTAGATGAAGGTCCCAACTGGATGGACATTCAAAAAAGGCCAGACTTCTTTTAGTAGTCAGGACATAAAGATTGTGCCCTAGCCTGTTAATATTTTCTGAAGGAGGCCCACGTGAGACACTTTTTAATAATTTATGGCTACTGTTTGGGCCATCATATTACGGATGACTACCACTTCATGGTACTGGCTAACATACTCCTTGAGCATAAGGATGAAATGCAACCTGCTTGTGGTCAGTTCCAAGGGCCTGAATGTATCTACCCCAGCCCACTCAAAGGGAGTACCCACCAAAGGCACCCAATGCCTTGAGTGTGAGGCCACTACCATATAGCCTGCCTGCTTTGGGTTTTCTATCTGAACTTCAGAAATACTGGCCTGCATATATATATAGCTGCAGTCCATCTGTAGACAATTCCTGTGCAAGTGACTTGGCAGTGCACATGTAAAGCAGACTAAGAGTTACCCTTTCTCTTGAGCTGGCACTATGTCCCTGAGGAGATCCTCTTCTATTCCCAAGTCTGTGGCCCAATACTGTTAAGCTTGCCCTTGTTTGCTTGGGAACTGGGGCAGGACTCCCAGATTGGGTGCAGAATCTCTGTTCAAAGGCCTTCTACCTGTAGGAGGACTTCCTCATTTCCATTTTAAACCTTGCTGGGCACATATCTTTGGTCCATCAGGTTATCTAATTCAGTCCCAAGGAGGTTCCCAACAAGGCAGACTACCTCTTTGAAATCATCAACCTGTTATCTGCAAACCCACAGTCAGGGTCCCCCAAGCAATACTTAATGAAACTGCTCCAGGTCCATCACTCTATTATCTCTGTGGCTGAGTGAGACTCAGGTTTCAACCATCATGTGTTTCTGAGGCACAGGGCAACCATTCAGGGCCACAAGCCTGAGTTTAATGGCTTTTCATGGAACTTGGGCTGATATATCTCTTCCATGTAATCCACAAAGTCTGAGATGGCAGATTTGAAGGTTTCATAATCCCATGTGGCCTCATCTCCCAGGGCCCAGTATGCTTACCTGTCAGATAAGGCACTAGTTGGGTGGCCTACTGCTTCCAGGGTTACTGATAGTTTTCAGGCACCTACTCAAAAGTGTCTAGAAAGGTCTCAAGGTCATCATCTGGCCCCATCTGTATAAGGACTCCACCTACTTTTGCTGGCGTTTACCTGGTCCAGTTGTTGAAGCATAAGGTGCTGCTGATCCTTCTACAATTTCTATTGAAACTTCTGCCATTGAAGCTGGAACTGATAGAACTGCTGCTGCTGTTTCTGGAACGCTTGCTGCTGCTGGTGCAACCCCTTCAACCATTTTGGCACAGCTGTGGTATCCATTTTTAGTGTCTGATGGCTGAAGTTGTCAGCATTCTGCACAACATCTAAGCAGGTTGCCTAGCCTGCTCCCTTCTAAATTCAACCTTTGCTCCTTGAAGAGCTGAGTACCCCAAAATAAAACACAGACTTTTAAACAAACAAAAGAAGCTAAACAAAATCCTCCTGTCCTGTCCCTGTAGCCCCTCCTAATAGGAAATGCCTACCCAAATGCCCTGCAGCAGAGCTCTCTAAACAGAGCTGTCTGTTCCCTCTTAAAGGGACAGACTGCCCTGTTACACAGCTGAGGTTATTTCCTAGAGGTTACCGAGAGTTCCCACCTTCCCTGATTTGAAATTGGAGAGGAGGAATAATCTGGCAATGATGAGGAGGAGTACAATTCCTTGAATAGCAGTTTTGAGGCCTGACGTACAGGGATCTGGGTTTTCCATTTTCCACGGAAAAACAGAAAACCACAGATTTCCCATTTTTATCAGAAAAAACACAAATTTTCCCTTTTAGAAGAGGAACTTGTGGATTTTCCACTTTTGCAAAGAGCTCTGCAGGCTGGCTGAGTTCCAGCCTGTAAGAGCTGTTTGCAAAAGGGTGGGAAAGCCCCAACTCTGACCAGAGGGGAAGGGAGGGGGAGAAGGGCAGGGCCTGACACTGGCACTTACTGGAGGCTGCTTCAGGCTCACTCTTCTTGCTGGAAGTGGAGCTTGGGGGTTGCCGGGGAGGGCTGTTGGGGGGAAGCTGGCTAGGGGATGAGGGAGCAGGGAGGTTTGCAGCCAGATGGGCACTCCGGTCGGGAGTGGGTTTGCAGCCTCCTGGCCAGAGTGCTCAACTGGCTGCAAACCCGCGCCACTCCTGGCCAGCTACAAATCTCCCCTCTCCCGGTCAGAGTGCCTGGCCAGCTGCAAACCCTAGTTCATGAACCTTGTGCTCCCTGCCCTGCTGCCCTCCCCCAGGCCCTCCGGAGCACAGCGTGTGACTGGCACAGCAGGTCACAGTGGGGCCATGCACAAAAGCTGGCTGCTGCTGAAATCTCCATGCTGCCCTGGTCATAATTGCTGTGTGCACAGGGGCAGTGTATGGTTGTGTCCCTTGTTGCTGCCTGCACCTGCAGAGGAAGAAGAATGGCCAGGGCAGCATGGAGCTCACAGAGGCAGGCAGCTTTTATGCACATCCCCACTGTGCACTGCTACACTAGGTTACACACGCTGCACTCCAGAGCACCTGGGGGAGGGCAGCTGGGTGGAGAGCATGAGGCTGCAGCACCCCCCCCCCCGATCTCCAGATCTGGGGGACGTGGGTCCTCCTCCCTCCCACCTCCCCCCACAGGATTGCACACTGCCACTGGGAGCTGGCCCCACCTGAGCTTGTAGCAGGCAGGCAGTGGGGGGGGAGGGGAGAGGGCAGCTCGTGCTCCTGCTGTAGCAGTCCCTTCCTTCTGTTCCGGGCAGAGGGCTGAGAAGCTGGTTCCCTGGCCCCATAGCCCTGGCAGCTGGTGGCCCCCTCCAGCAGGGCTGGGGGGATAGGGGTTGTGGGTGAGGGGCAAGGGGCACAAGCAAGGCTGGAGGACTTTGGTGGGGGAGTGAGGGACACCAGCAGGGCTGTGGGAGGCATTTAATTTTAACCACAGATTTTGGGGTTTTTATCAGAGAATTTGTGATTTTTTATCACAGAAAACCAGGATCCCTGATGTCTCAGCTCCAATGCCAGGGTAGATGATGTACCTAACAAGGATCCCACTGGTTCAATAAACTTTCATCTCAGGCCTATAATCTGGATTTTCCATTTCCCATGGAAAAACAGAAAACCGTGATTTTTCTCTCTTTATAAGAGAAACACAGACTTTCTCTTTTAGCAGAAAAAAACATGGGTTTCCAGCTTTTGCAAAGAGGTTTGCAGGCTGGCAGAGTTCCAGCCTGCAACAGCTGATTGCAAAAAGGGTGGGAAAACCCCAGAGTGCCCAGCCAGCTGCACAAGGAACACAAGCAGCTTGATCAGCCCAACCAGGTTCAGCCCCTCTATGCACGGCTTCCCTTAATGGCATGAAGAATCCAAGCCAGGTTGGGCTGATTAAACTGCTCACATTCCATGTGCTGCCGGCCAGACACTTTCCCCAACAAAGCCCCTCTCCCTGCTGGAGTGCCCGGCCGGCTGAACATGGAACATGAGTAACTTGATCATCCCAGCTGGGCTAGGAACCTCCATGCCCTTGAGGGAAGCTGCACATGGAGGTGCCAAACCCAGTCAGGCTGATCAAGCATCCTGCATTCCATGTGCAGCTGGCTGGGAACTGCCGCAGGAAGTTGGGAGGTGTTGAAGGAAGCCCTAGAGTGGCTGCCCAGCCAGTGGTGCATGAAACTGGAAAGGCCCTGAAGTGGTTGCCACCACCCCACCTGCTGCTTCCGCACCCTGCATCACTTGCCTGTGAAGCCATATGGCCACAGAGCTGTGCCCACAGAGCTTGCCCACGGAGCTGTGCAGCCAGCCACAGGAAGGCAGCGCAGAGTGCAGCAGTGAGGTGGTGATGGCTCCACAGGCAAGCAGTACAGCTGGCCTGGGGAGAGGGGGCCTCACACATGGCAGCTGCCACCACCATCACACGACCGCTGTTGCACCCTGTGCTGCCTTCCTGCAGCCAGCCACATGACTCCACAGCCCGCACACAGGTTGGCTGGGAGGAGGAGGCTCACACATGGCAGCTGCCACCACATTACTGCTGACACTGTCACACCTGCACCACTTGCTTGAGGAGCCGTGCAGCTAGATGCAGGAAGGCAGGATGGGGCTGGGCACAGTGGTGCAGTGGCAGTGGTGGCTGCCATGTACGAGGCCCCTTCCCTCCTGTCCAGCTGTGCCATTTGCCTGCAGAACCACTGCCACCTCACTGCCACTGCCGTGCCCCCTGGTAACTTCCTGCAGCTGGCCGCACGGCTCTGTGCATGGCTTTTAGCTCCACAGCTAAGCAGCATGGGGTGCAGCAGCGGCAGGCGAGGTGGTGGCAGTGGCAGCTGCCATATGCGAACCCCCTTGGGCCTGGCAGCTTGTGTGTGGCCCACAGAGGGGCACCACTTCCCTAGCCCCCCCAGCCCTGCTCCTGGGAGTGGGCACAGATATAAACTCCCCTCCTCACCCCCTATTCTCAGTCTGCATTCCCCCAAGCCCCTTCCTTTTCCTGACATACACTTACCTTTTGGGGTATGTGACTGCCTATGTATATGCCTGCCTCTGTGTGTGTGTATGTGTGCCTGTGGGGCTGTTGTGGGGGGAGTGAGGGGCACCAGCAGGGCCAGAGGGGTTGGGGGGGGGCTTTAATTTTAATCATGGATTTTGTGGGTTTTATCAGAGAATTTGCAATTTTTTTTATCAGGAAAAACCAGGATCCCTGATGATCAGCAATGGTGCAGGTGTATTTTCTAGTACCAACGATGGGAGTATCAGCTTGCATAGCTCTGCTTCTTTGGCAGAGAACTTGGGTATCCATGAAGGAGTAATATCTCCTCTCCTCTGTGTGAGGAGATGTCTTATCTATGTTTGAAGCAGGTCTCACTTCCTTTGGCATGCCTTTCAAGTCAGGGTGCTGCTGCCACCTCTAATGATGACTTTGCTAATGCAAAGACATTGTCTTTCCTCATGCTGGGCCCCTTAACATGGAGTATGTCAGATAGGAACTCACTTAGGATGACCTTTTGGCTTCACCAGGCCTGAGGTAATATGCAAAGCTTGCCCAAGCAGGTAGAACTTCAGTCACTTGTATTTCAGCTGGTTAGTCCTCAAGAAAAAGAATTTGCACAAAAATCACCTATGCGGATGAGGCCCTCCCCAAAACAGAAAAGAAATTAGCTTTGACCCTTAACTAGTGCAGCCTCTTATGGACTCACTGCTCAACTCTTAAACCTCATCTTGCTGTAGGTGACGTATATGGAGTGCATATCTTTTTTTTTCTCTCTCTCTCTGTCTCTCTCTTTGGAGCATACAAATGAAGAAATGAAAGATGGTTTTCACAAAGTTGGAGTAGACAAGCTCATAGAGAAAAGAAGACTAGATAATAGCCAGGTTCTGCCTCACTGCCACAGGCTTTGACAGGGAGATAAAAGACAACAGCAGCCTTTCTCCTTTCAGTCTCTCATACAGAAACACATGAAGGGACAGGACACTTTGGCAGCCTCAATGGACACTTGCTATTCAATATATCTGACGTTGTGCACGAGGCTCACGCATGCTTACAATGGGATCACACACGAAAGACAATCTCTTTTTGCTTGTTTGTTTTTATTTGTTCTCTGTCCATTCCTAATGTTGGGAAATGAGCACAGTGTTCTAGAGGCAGACAGACAGTAGGACCTAGTTGTTATAGCACTACTTTTGCTAAGTGGGCACTGGAGTATGATGCTAAGTCCAGAGAATAGTTCCTAGTGAAAAATGCATTATGCTGCTGCTTTGTATACCTCTAATAGGAGAACCTGCAGAAGCCATGGCACTTCAATTTAATGCAGTGAGTCGTTTAACCAAGAGCAGCTGGTTTGCTAGCTAATATGTAACAGTTATCTAAACAACTAATTATTTTTAAGAGTCTGTTTTTGTTAACGGATACATTATAGCATCTTTCCCATAAGTGCCAAATAACTACAACAGTTAGCGTTTGTATAAGGTCTGCTCTTTCTGAGGTAAAAAAAGAGATCACTTTTAAACACTTAGCATTTGGAGATGTGTTTCCCCTGTGTGATAGCAACGTTTTGGGAAGAATATAGGAAAGTAAATTAAAATGGGGAAGACCTCATGGTCACTTTGTTGTTGTAGATGGGGGGTCAGCAACCCCCAGCACATGTGCCAAGCACAACACACGAGGCCATTTTGCTTAGCACACCACGGACGACCTGGGCTCTAGGCAGCTGCTGCCAGCCACGAAGCCTGGGCTGCTCCCAGCAGGTAGCTGGGTGGCTGCAAGCCCTGCCATGGCTGGCAGCAGCTACCCAGACCCTGGGCTAGCTGCAGCCAGGAAGCTGCAAACATCTGCTCTGGGCTCCAGCATTAGCTCCATACCGGCAGGTGCACGTGTGCCTTGGAGTGGATTTTGTCCAGTGGCCCAGGAGCCCAGGTCCATGTGCCTGCACATCTGGTTGTGCATGTTTGTCTGCCTCTGTCTGGTCCTGTGTATCTGTGTGCGCACACGTGTCTGGTTCTGTATGTATGTGTATATGTGTCTGCTCTGGGTGCGTTCTGGTTCTGTATGTGTGTGTGTCTGGTTCTCTCTCTGCTCTCCTTTTTCTTTCTCTTATTTGTCCTTTTTTTTCTCTCTCATTGCAACATGCTCAGCAAAAAAGGAATACACAACAACAAAGGCAACATTTATAATTATTAAATATACTACTATGCAGTGCGTCCTGCCATGTACACACCCCACCCCTCACCCTGCCCTCATTTTGTTTTTCTGGCATGCCAGCACTCCAGCACCTTCCAAGATAGACATTGTGGGGGGATTTTGGCACTCCGGCCAAAAAACATTGCCCACACCTGTTGTAGACCATAGTATACGCTAGATTAGCTAGCATAAAGCTGAGTATAAGGTATAGTCACATAATTTGCTAAGCTTACTCAACCTCCTAAAATATGATCTCTATCAAGCCCTTTTTTATGCATAAATGATCCTTAGAAACTTAAGAAAGAGGCTTATGAGGAAGACTCCTTAGCCAATTAACAGAAGACTTAGGTCCTATTATGATATTGATTTCCAGATTTGTTGGGGTGGAGGGAGAGAGAAAACACATACACCATCCCCTTAAAAATCCAGAGTCTATATGGCATAAAATTTTAGCCTTATAAAATTATAATCAGATATTTCTTATCATAAAGATCGGTCCAGAGTCTAACTCTAAATCCTGAAACTGTAGTTGTACTACATATGCAGGGATGGATCCAGGATTTGACAAAGGGGAGTGCCCATCCTTGCTCTTGGAGTGCTCTAGGAGTAGCTGCATCACCCACTGCCAATCTCCCCCTCCTTCCCTCAATTCTCACTGGTGCTGGCACACCAGGCAGGGGGAGCCTCCAAGAACTTTTAAAACCCCCAAACCAAGTAAAAGTCCTGTCCAGCTTCCCTCCCTGGTCACAGTCACATCCCCTTCCCTTCCTTTCTTCCACTCCGCCACCTGCACCTGCTGCTTCCCCCAAGCTTCAGAGCTGCTTCTACCTGCTCCAGCCTGGAAAAGGCTCTGACATGCATGTGTTCCTCCTGCCTTAGGCCTCACTAACCAGCCTAAAACAGGCGGCAAAGCTGCCACCTGTTGTGTAGCCTTACTGGCTTTTGCTCCCATTATGCTCCTCTCAAAAACAGAAATGTTTGGGACAGCTCCACCCACACCTCTTTTTCTGGGAAGAGTATAAGGGGCTCTGGACCAGGAAGGGCTATACAGAACAAGACAGCTTTGCTGCCTGCTTTAGAGTGGTTGGAGAGGCCTAATGCAGGAGGTGCACACATGGCAGTTTTATCTGACTGCTTTGGCACCTCTGAGGGGGCCCAGGCATGCTGTAGCAACCTGGTTGAGAACCACTGAACAAGGTGAAATAATTCTTCTTCAAATGTCACATGTTGCACGAAAGCTCAGAGAAAGAGAAGGTTTATCTTGGTTGTTTTTCCACAAGATTATAGAGTCAACCTCTCCTATACATCTTTTCCCAATACCTCTAAGGTCCAGGTTTGTAAGAAACTAACATTATACTGGAAAGCCTAATGTAACTTCAGCAATACCATGGCCCAGATATTTCCCAGAGTTCTCATTTCAAAAAGAAGGAAAGGAGTGCTCTGTCTTAACCCAGCTAATCTGCTCTGCAGTGTGAAAGATAACTTGATGACTAACAGGGTACATTTTTACTCTCAGAGTCCAAGCAATTTAGAACATTTCTGGAACCTTCTCCTCTCTGGTCAATTCTTTATCTGCGATTCTATCCCCAAAATCAGGCTGTAGTCTCTGCAGTCCCAGCATATGTACAGGGGTGGATCCAGAGTGGGGTGCAGTGCCACAGCTGCACTACCCTTTAAGACTGGACCGTGCTGCAGGAGCTTCTGGGAGTCTTTTTTTAAAGTTCCCCAAAGCAGATGAGAATCTCTCCCCCCACCCCATGCTCAGAAGTATGTCCCTTCTGCTCCGTTTCCCCTTTTCTACTTTCCAACTCTGCCTGCTGCTGATGCTTTCTATTTCAGGGGCAGAGGAAGCTTCAGAACCACAACTGCAAGAGTCAGACTATGGAGAGGAGCTGGGCACTGCTGTGATAGTGACAGTGGTAGCAGTAGTGGTGATGGAGGAGAGGATTCTTCCTCCCTAAGCTTATTCCAGAGGAACCCATCAGTTTACCCATGATCGCTGCCACTGTCCTGTCATATTCCCAATTGAGCCCAGGGCCCACCACCAAGGTGGGGATCAGCAGAGGCCCTGGGGTGCAGGGAGGGAGATCATGGACTGGGCAGGGCTACACAGATCACATTGGGTGGCAAGTGCCAGGTGGGAGCTGCACAATGGGGGTTGTGCTTCAGATGCCACACAGTAGGAGCAATCAGAAGCAGCAGCTCCACAAATTCATTTAGTTGCTGCTGAGCTCATTTCCCAACGCACCTAGAATGGTGTCCCACTGATTCCTCAGGTAGGTGGGCAGCATCAGCCACCTCCATGCTGGGGCTCTGGCTTGGAAGCCAACAGCTGCCTCTGCTCTCTTGGCAGGCACGTCTAGCACTGTCACAGATCCCCAGCCCAGGCTACCCAGAACTAAGGGACCCACTACCGGATGGACAAAATCCCTCCAGAGCATGGATCCTGCCCATGGGCTATATTTTGCCTCCCTCTATAATGTAAATATTTCCCATGCTTCTGGGCTTTGCTAGTTGCTCCACTGCCCTGATAATATTACCGACAAATGCCGCCCGCATGCATGCATGTAGCCACAGCATGCACAAAGCCAGAAATGCAGCTTGGCAGCTTGGAGAGCAGTGTTCAGCTGGTAAGATGTGCGGTGCTGGGGGGGGAGGCGCATGGGGAAGGCAAATCAAGGTCTCAATAGTGAGAGATGGAGTGGGTCTGGCTGGGACTTGGACAGGGACAGGGGCAGGTTCTGCCCAGCCAGGGCAGGGCAGGACATGGGATAGAACCATGGGTGGCTTGTCTGGGGGACACAAGAGGATGGACAGGGGGCATCTCTCACCACTGCACACACCCCTGGGAGAGGTATGGGGGACATCAGCACTCCCAGATTTGTCTGGAGGGTGAGGATGGGCTACTTGCTATGGGCTTGAGGCCAGGGGCTGTGCTGACCTCTTCCCAGTGCTGGTTGGGCCAGGTTTGCACTCAGGGTGAGAAGAGGTGGGTCAGGCAGCAGCGGCACTGGGAGGGGGAGTTATGGAGGAAGGGAGCTATAGCCACCCCAAAATTCACCATAACCACCCCTGCCAGCACCGCTCCTGTCCAGCCTGCTCCCACTCACCCTGAGAACAGCCCCAGACTAGCCCTCCCCCATGCAGAAAGTCTAGTGTAGCCCCTGGCCCTCAGTCTGCAGCAGGCAGCCTGCTCTCACCCTGTGCACAAATCTGGGGGCACATGCTCCCCATGTCTCTTCTGGGGGAGCACACAGCAGCAAAAGCAGCCCCCCCACCCCACCCCCGTATCCGCTTGGTGAGCTGCCTGTGGCTCCTTCCCATACCCTGTCCTGCCCTAGCTGGGCAGCACCTGTCCCTGCTCCTGCCCCAGTCCTACTCCCTCCCTCACCACAGGGTCCTCAATCTTCCCACCCCCCCCACACCTTTCCTCACACAGACTTACTGGTGGGAAGCTGCTCTCCAAGTTTCCAGGCTATATATCAACGATTGGATCAATATCAACTGATATGGCTGGTTAATCAGCCATCAGTATCAGCCCAAAAAATCTCTCAGTGCACCCCTAGTGTTTTTAAACCTTCATCAGAGGCACTGGGTATTGGCTACAGCCAAGGCCAATGGGATGTGACAGTGCTCCTGCTGAGACCAAAGCCAGACATTTCTGGCTAGAGGGTTTGATCCTCTGCTCAGGGTTAGGCCAATTGCCATATTTGGGGTCAGGGAGGAATATTACCCCATGGTCAGATTTATGGACTGTGGGGGTTTTGTGCCTTCCTTTGGAGTGAGGGCATCAGCTACTACCCAGGATCTCTTACACATATGACAACATTTCATAGAAACAGAACATTGGCTGCCATGGTTCCCTTACTTTATCTGTGGCAGATCAGGATTTTAGGTCTGTGTTGTGTCTGGGTTGGTGACAGTCTTACACAGAATTTAGGTTATGATTTGTATAGGATGGTTTGGGGAGTGGTAGCCAAGCCCAGTAGCATACATTAACCTCTCTCAGGCCATATGTGGCCTACGGGCTGCCAGTCTTGACATGAAATAATCCAAAAGAAATTGTATCTACTACACCAAAGATTTTGCTGATATAACTTTGTCAGTTTTGGGTGCATGATATTTTTTTTACACTCATAGATACACTTGTAGGTACCCTGGCAAAATTGGCAGTGTAGGTCTCAGCTAAGAGGCAGGGAGGAATTGGTTTCTATCTCTAGCTTATGAAGCACAACTAGAGTCATGCCATTTATTTTTACTTTTCAGTGGTGAAAATGAAGGTAAATTTTTCATCAGGTCTAAGGATCAGTACAAGCTGGTCATGAGGCTTATAATAACAAGAACATTATTCAAATATGGGGTAACCCAATTATATATTTCTTTGTGACTGACCAAAACACCAAGGGGAGAATTTGATTCCACCTAATGGATGACCAAAATGCAGCTTATAACCAACTCCTGAGTTCTCCAACTGAAGTGTAGACATGGTTCCATTAACCCGTCTGGGCACAAAAGTGCCCCTGTTATAGGAACAGGATTACCCTCCAGAGACATTCAGACATTCCTTTACTCTTATAAAGGCCCCCAATTACATGTTCAGAAAGGGTAATTGAATTCCAGCTACATTTCAGTTATTTGATCAAAATTGGTTGCAAACTACACATTTCATAGAATCATAGAGAAAATGTGTTGGAAGGGACCACCAGAAGTAATCTAATCCAAACCCCTGCCTGAGGCAGGATAATCCCTATCCACACCACCCCATATAAACCATAATGTAAACACTACATAAGACTATGCTCAACCCTGACACAACATAGCCCTAACACCCTAACCTGCCGCAAGTAAAGCTGGGGAACCACGGTAGCCAATGTCCTGTTTCTACAAAATGTTGTCAATATATGCTCAAGAGGTCCCAGGTAAAAGGACCACTACAGGAGAAGACAAAAATCCTTACAGTCCATACCAGTCTCACCATGGGGTAAAATTCCTTCCTGACCACAAATATGGCAACTGGTCTGACCCTGAGCAGATAGACAAGACACTCCAGCTGGGAACCTCCAGCTTTGCTCCTAGCAGAAGCACTGGCAGACCCCAGCTGAAGTCCCAAACCTTAGCTGTAGCCCATACCCAATGCTTTTGGGGAGGTTTAAAAACACCCTGACACATACAGCAGAAAAAAAGGGGGAGTGGGGTGGGAACAACTAGCAAAGCCAGAAGCATGGGAAATACCCATGCTTCTCAGAGAGTAGTAATCAATGGCTCAATGTCTAGTTGGCAGCCAGGATCAAGGGCAGTGCCCCAGGGGTTGGTCCCAGAGCCAGTTTTGTTCAATATCTTCATCAATGACCTAGAAGATGGCACAGAGCAGTGTTTCTCAACCCCGTGGGTCACAACCCAAAAGTGGGTTGCAAGAATATATTAAAGGGTCCTGAGCAAACTTTAAAAATTGGTTTTACTTTAAAGGAGAAAAATGTGGGAAACCATAGCTTTTCCTTGCAGGCTGGCAGAGTTCTAACCTGCAAGGGACTACTTGAGGCCCCCCCATTCACCCCACATACTCCTCCTAGCTCCCACACCCACCACCTAACCCACACACTGGGGAACTAGGGGCTGGAGGGAGTTGGTTGGGAATGAGAAGCACTGGGTCAGGACTGGCCATTAATGTTTACAAATGGGTCCTGGTACAAAAAAGGTTGAGAACCACTGGTAGAGTGCACCCTCAGCAAGTATGCAGATAACACTAAGCTAGGGAGAGTAGTAGATATGGTGGAGGGTAGGGCTAGGATTCAGAGAGACCTAGACAAATTGGAGGATTGGACCAAAAGAAATCTCATGAGGCTCAATAATGCCAAGTGTAAGGTCCTGCACTTAGAATGGAGCAATCCCATGCACCAGTACAGGCTAGCTGGCTAGGTAGCAGTTCTGCAGAAAAGAACCTGGGTGTTACAGTGGACAATAAGCTGAATATGATCCAACAGTGTGCCCTTGCTGCCAAGAAAGCTAACAGCACACTGGGCTGCATTGGTAGAACTGTTGCTAGCAGATCAAGGGAAATGATTATTCCCCTCTATTCAGCACTGGTGAGGCCACATCTTGAGTACTCTGTCCAGTGGAGGGCAATGAAAATGGTTAGAGGTCTGGGGCACATGATTTCTGAGGACAGGCTGAGGAAACTGGACTTAATTTAGTCTAGAGAAAAGAAGAAAGAGGGGATTTAATAGCAGCCTTCAACTACCTGAAGGGGTTCCTAAGAGGATGGAGCTAAACTGTTCTCAGTGGTGGCAGATGACAGAACAAGGAGCAATGGTCTCAAGTTGTAGCAAGGGAAGTTTAGGCTAGTTATTAGGAAGAACTTTCTCAGTAGAAGGGTGTTGCCATGTGACAAAGTACACGTGTAGCCCCTGTAGTGATCTGGAGGTGGGCAGTTTGGCCGAGTCACCAACTACCTACCTGTTTTGTCCAGCAAGCGTAGGAAAGAGCCGGTTCTTAGCAGCAAGTACAGAGCCGCAAGGAGTGGAGTGGCACAGCACACAGCGCTGAGACCATGGTTTATGAACACCTGCACACTGAGGATTAAGAAGCAGGTGGGTTGTGACGTCACAAACCTGCACCCACCACTGGAACTTAAAAGATCAGGATTGCCAGTCAGCAGGGGGAGACAGGGCAATATGCCTGTGTTGTTCACTCCAGTAGGGAGCAGGGTAAGCAGTCATGCCACCTGACAGTACAGGACAGGGCAACAAAAAACTCTGTATGGAAGCCTATTTCCAGATGCCCAAAGACAAAAATCTTGGAAGAAGACACCAGGAAACCCTTGTGCTGAAGTCCGGAAGACGAACATTTCACAAGAAGGGTAAAGTAAAAAAGGGGGGAAAAGGGAAAAATTTAGAGTAGAGGTACTGGCTCACGGGATGAGTGGAACCGCTTATGTTAAACAGAGGGGACAATTGATCAAAGATAAGGAGAGGGACAACTCCGAGCTGCGTGCATACTTGATGTGGAGTGAAGTCTTCTACTAATAGATTAATGAAGTTGATGCAACAGAAGCAAGGACACTGACAAATTGATCATTGAATTTTCCATTGGGATTGTTATTTATTACATTGGCTATGAATTGACTGTATTTATATCTACATGCTCATGAATTCATTGAGCATGACAAGCAATTCAGAGCCACTTTTGGGCATATGATGAAGCAAACCATCAGGTGAATAGGTATCCTAGATTAATTTATGTGTACTCCTCACCCTGACACACAGAGAACTGAGAGTAAATTAAGGACAAGGGAAGAACCAGATACTGCTTACGCGCAACTGTAAAAGCTGGAGCCATCAAATCTCAATTGGTGAGTGGATAATGTGTATGGGAGGCAGAGCCTCAAGAAACATCGTCGATGGGAACATGCTCATGATAGTCTTTACCAGTATAGGAATCTCCCTTTTCTTTATTCTTC
This sequence comes from Caiman crocodilus, assembly GCA_030014935.1. Lineage (NCBI taxonomy): Eukaryota > Metazoa > Chordata > Crocodylia > Alligatoridae > Caiman > Caiman crocodilus. The sequence continues at coordinate 3,985,990 of JAGPOW010003447.1, read as the reverse complement.
TGAGAACAAGACATGGCGGGTGGGTTAAGGGAGACTTACCGTGAGCGGGTAACCCAAAGTACCTGGACACTGGTGGTGGAAGGCTGCCAAAAACAACTCTGTCCAAAGGCACAAAACACCAGCTGTTTTGACTGAAATGGGTACAGAGCGTAATAAAACTGTAACAAGTTACCCAGAGAGGTTGTGGACTCCCCATCTTTGGTGGTTTTTAAAATTTGGTTAGAAAAAGCCTTGGCTGGAATGATTTATGGTCCTTCTTTGAATAGGGGTTGGACTAGATGACCTCCTGAGATACCTTCCAACCCTAATTTTCTATGATTCTACCCATATTATAAAATAGGCACAGATACACCTAGATCTTCCCCAACCAGTGTCTGTCCAACCTCTTCTCGAATGCCTCCAGTGATAGAGAGACCGGACTGCCTAGGGAAGTTGTATTCCAGTGTTTCACTATTCTAACTGTGAAGAACTTTTGTCTGGATATCCCATCTAAATGTAATTTGTTGCAAGTACAAGCTATTGATCTGCATCTTCCTCTGCAGAAATAAAAGGTGCTTTCCCTCTGCCTAATGGCAGCACGGCAGTCCTTCAAGTATTTGAAGACTGCTGTCATGTCCCCTCTTAAGTGCCTCTTCTGCAAGCTGAAACATGCCTAGCTCCATCAGCTCACCCCATTTTTTTGATCAGTTCACTCTAGCAACCAGGGTTGCAGTTCCTAAGCAGCTCTTAAGGACTACTTCCTTATCTTTGGAAAAAAATTAAGCATAGGAATAATGTAATGGCAAAAATGTAAAGTAGGATGATGGCCACATAATTGGCTACTCTAATACCAAGAAAGCCAGCTGTATGTGTTCTTCTAAACCAGGGGTGGGCAAAACACAGCCCATAGGCCAGATCCCACCCACCAGGCCATTCTATCCAGGCTGTGGGGCCACCAAAAAAGTAATTAATATTTATCTGCTCCTGGCCCCTGTCAAAGATTACAGGAACAAGGGGCAGTAGGACCCAGGGAAAGCCACGACAGGCACCTGCAAAAGTAGGGCCAGCTCAGCTGGGCCCCCCCCTCACCAGCAGGAAGCCCCTGTTTAGCAGGAGCTTCTGGCCTGGGACTGTGAGACTGTTTGTGCTTGAGCCAGAGTAGGAAATTCAGGTAAAAGCGGAGAGCGGGGAGACAGAGGAGAATTGAGGGGATCACCCATCCTCAGAGCTGGGCCAACCCCTGCTGAGTCCCATGGTCCAGTCATGCAGCCAGGAGCCTTATGGTGCTGAACAGCCAATGGGCAGGTGGGCAGGAACATGGAGAAAGTGGCAGTGGGGAGAGTGAAAGCGAGCAGAGCATGGTGCCTGCATTGGTGTCCCAGAGCCAGTGCCGGCAGAGCCCAGAGCACAGGGCATGGGCTAGTAGGGATTCATGGAGCTGGGCTAGGCTGCCAGCAGGGAGAAAGGGGAGCTGGCCAATGGATTCATGGCTTTGGGCCAGCTGCGGTGTGCCTTGGCTTCCCACTTCTTCCTGCCACGCAAGGCAGAGCAGCCCACCAACATGGTTGTGGCAGCCGCAAGGCCTGGCGGCAGTGGCAGAGGAGGAAGACAAGATGGACTTGGCCACCGCCACCTTATCCTTGTTGCCACATTTGCAGTGGTGCTCATGGTGCCTCCATGATGCTCTCACTACACCCAGGTGCTGCACTTTGCCTCCCAGCACAGCTGATGCTGCCAGCCCCACACCTGCAACTGCCGGTGCTACTTCTCCAGACCACCACGGGTGCCTCAGCCTGCTGCTGCAGGGATGGCACCAAGCACAAGCGGCCGCAGTGCTTGGGCTCATGGCAGGGGCATGGCAGTGGCAGCCCAGCTTCATTGCCCAGTAGCAGCCACATGCCACTGCAGCAGTGAGGTAGGGCAGCCCTTGCAGCACACCTTGGGGTTGCCAGTGTGGTTGTAGTGGCCACAGTGGAGAAGAAGGATGAGGCAGGCTTGGCTGCCACTGTCTATTCCTTCTTGCTGCACTTGCAAGAAGGAAGTGGCAGTCAAACCCACCTCATCATCCTCCTCCTCCTCCCCTGCTGCTGCCGCCAAGCCCCATGACCGCCACAACCATGCCGGTAGCCCCAAGGGGCGCCTCAAGGGCTGCTCCACCTTGCATGGCAGGAAGGAGCAAGAGGCCAAGGAGCACCACAGCCGGCCCAAAGCCATGAAGCCATTGGCCAGCTCCCTTCTCTCCCTGCTGCCAGTCCAGCCGAGCCCAGCTCACTCCCTATGCTCCTGCTGCCCCACTCTGGGCTCTGCCAGTGCTGGCCGCAAGATGCTGACACAGGGCCTGTGCTCCGCTGACTTTCACTTTCCCCTCTCCCCACTGCTGCTTTCCCCACTTTCCTGTCCATCTACTAGCTGCTCTGCACCACATGACTCCCATACCCACAATACCAGCTCCTCACAAACTCCACACCCACCCACCCATACCCCCCAACCCTCCTGTGCACCCCACACAATATACGAGTAAGACTGCATTTTGAACCATTGTGCAATCACTTCTACATGTACAGCAGAAACACACACAAATCAGGACAAAATATTTTTTAATTAAATTAAAATATATTATTATGGGTGTTTGATTTTTATTGTATAGTTTGGGTTTTTTCCCCCTAAGATGGCAAATCTTCTTACCCAAAAGAGTACTTCCAGGGACAAAGGGGGTGTGGGGAAAGGAACAGGAGTGGGGGCAGGAGTTGGGGGGCACTTCCAGTGCCAAAGTTTAGAGGTAGGACTTCTGGTCTCAAGATGATGACCAGGGGCCGAGGCACCTTTCAAGGGATGGTGCTACCCATGTGGCCCTCGACAGCTTGTCAAAACTCAGTTAGCAGCCCTTCACCTAAAATAATTGCCTACCCCTGTTCTAAGCACATCCAGCTTCTGCTGCTCCCTCTCCAAAGGTTCACCTAAATCTCTCATGTGTTATAAACACAGCCAAGTGACCCTAACTCAATGTAAATGTCTGGACACAGCTAGCTTCTTCTTCAGCTGTGACTTTAGGATAGCAGGGAAGGGACTGGAAGACTCTAGTTCCACGCCTCTTGTATGCACTTGTAGACTGTATGCTATGTTCCTTGGGAATTGTTAGCACTGTCTCTTCATCAAATCAAGATGCAGAAGTTCCAGCATGGTCCTTAGAGAAGGTAGCACATATAGTGTCTCCCTAGAGTCTAGGTGTATAGGTTTTCAGTGCTCCTTTCTCTTCCCAGCCTTCCTAGTCAGACTTATTTTTTATGAGAGAAAGGAGGCAGTGCTAGGGTCCTAAAACACAAAAACTGGTTGAGGACTTGAAGAGACAAAGCTTTGAGTCAGTACATATGGCATGTGTCTTGCAACTTCTAAGAGTCATATATCTGGTCACATCAGTAACTGGAGGTTGCATGAGATCTGTCCATAAAACTGGTGGCCAAAGAAAAGGATCTGGGTCCCAAGTTTAGTATAGAAATTCCTCAAAGTTCCATCATTGTATCAAGAGTTCTAATGTGTTAGTCCTGGAAGAAAAAGAGGACTAGATAACAGACCCACAGAGTGTTTAGGGGGAAATCAAAAAGATCCACCTTGGCTGGCACATATTCAGACACAAAGAGAGAAAAAGTTTAAATACTCAGTGGCAAGATATCCAGCTGAGTCAAAGGTGAAATGACCAACTTTGAGGGGATCAGGTATGAGGGTCAACAGTATCAATAGGAGGATCTCAGAGAATCTCTGTAGGCAAGCAAGACATCTTTGATGAAGCCTTCTGTTGTTTTGGAGGGGTTTTATTTTATTTTATTTTTTTTTAACATAAATTATTCCATTTCTGTTTCTTAGTGGGACCTTCTAGCTGGAGGCTTTCCTGTCTGTGGCAGATGCCCATATGACGACTAGTGCTAGAATAATAGTTGGACCCAAGACATTGGTGTCTGCATTTGCCAGCCTAGATGCAATTGTCAGTTTAGTCCTGGCATCCACTAGCTATTGGTGGGTTCCAATAGTTAGTACCAATAGGATCAGTTTTCAGTTGAGGTTAAGAAGAACGTGTGCTTACGGCCATAATACAGGGTGGTACCAAAGCCAACAACAATTTTTATATCTGGTCAAACAAGCTGAAGACTTATGTGTGGTAACTGGGCCCACAATAGTATTAGGCTGCAGACAAAGAGAGGCCAGACAGCTAGGAATCTGAGGTGCCGTTTCCTTCCTATGGACCATGTGATACGTAACCAAGTGAAGTCTACCCAGACACAGGAGCCACTGGATGTGACCATTAGTATTCAGCATTGAAAGACAAAATGTACACCTTCTGAACCCCATCTAGGCACAGATCTTAACAGAGATCCAACCAGGGAGCTAGTAACAAAGAAAAGGAAAGAAATGGGGTTATTAAATATGATATACTTATCTACAACATTACAGTAACACTATACCCTATTAATATAAACAAGAAAAAGCTAGAAAAGGGTGTAGGGGTGAAACTCTATTTCCCCTTGTGTACCTAAGTGGCAGTTTTCCAGTGTTTAAGAGTAATTTTTGGCACTTACATACAAATTGCAATTCTATAACCCCTATACACCTAATGCATATGAATGCATGTGCAGAATGAGCATATGTAGTAGGCCATGCATCACCAGTAAAAATGATTCCCCAGTAACATGGATTTTGAAGGCAGTTTCTACAGCTCATTACTAAAAGAGCCTCATAAAGGGTACTTCATGGTGACCTTTGGAGAAGAATTGTAGCCTCCTCTGCCGGCCCTTAAGCCTGTTGCTTTCTGTAGCCTTCCTATAACCATGGCTTTCCCTGGCATTCCTGTAACCTATAACTTTATGTGGCTTGTGTTTCATGATAGTCTCCCTTGCTGTGCCATGAGTTCTTACTTTGCAATGACCCCTGTGTAATCATAAAATCACAGGGTTGTAAGAAACAGGAAAGCAGGCTGTGGGACCATGGGAGACATACAGGGAGATCTGGGTCACAGGCACAGATGTTTAGGCTCAAAAAGCACTAGAGGCTTTTGGAAGGTTCAATGCTAGGTTTCAAATTTTTATTGCTTGACCATTTTATGTCCTGTTCCCCATACTACCAAAAGCAGTGAAATCTTGTCCTACCCCAAATACACTACCTCCAGTGGGACAAATCCATTCTAGCCCCCCCCACTACATAATCTCCACTGGAAATATTCCATCCTGCTCTTCCTGCCCTGCTGCCAGGGGGAGTTCCCATCTGTGCATGCCCTGCTCCTGATTGAAAGATCCCATCCCATCCCAACCCACTTCCACTGTTCACATGGGAGAGATCTCACTGCCCACCTACACTGTTGCTATTGGGATATTTCATTCCCCAACCTTGTGTTGGTTAGGAAAGGTAAATTTATTCTGATTAGAGGCTGACATGGAAAGAACAAAGCTTAGACATTTAAGAAAGTGAAGGTAAAGGTCATCAGGCAGTTGCAGTGGGCTAAAGATGGAGGAGGACAAGGGAAGATTAAAGTAGAGAAGCTGGATGTGGATGGGGTAATTCAGAGTTACTGGGGGAAATGTAAAATCAGGAAGAGAGGGAGGGGAAGGCGAAGGAGAAGGAGAAACCTGAATGGGGGGCGGGGGGACAGGAGGGAGGAGAAAGAAACATTGTGGATTATGGATGAGAAGAGCAGGGATGGGGAAAATAACAGAAGCAGTTGCGAGTCTAGTAGAGATTTTAGGAGACCTGAAGCAATGAAGAGGAAGCACTGGTTCTGAGGTGAGTCCCTTACTATGGCCAAAGAAGGAAAGGAGAATAAAGGAGGTCATTAACCAGGAGTGTACTCCCATCTGGCTCCTCCCAAAGAATTTACTGTCAGACTCACACTTTGTAACTTGGAGTATTTCCTGGGAAGTCCATTCCCACCTTACAGACAGCCAGAGAAGTGTTGGCTGCTGGTAGATAGAACAGGGACACCCATCTCAGCCAGGGGCACATGCCATGCCACCTTCCCTTTTCCTTGATTCCTGTGGGATCCAGTAACTGTGAGCCTCTATGGATCCACCTAGAGCTACTTCCACAGCAGCTTCTATCCAGGGCCCTGGACTCTGAATTTTGTCCCTAGCATGTATTGATGCTGCCATCTGGCAGGGTACAGTCCAGGCCTTTTGTAGTCAGAGGACATAAAAGAGGTGTGTTGCATGTGCCCCATCCAGCTGGAGCCCTACAAGACAGGTAGCCCCTTCACCAGCAAACTGGTGCCCCCCCGCCCCTGTCCCTTACCTTGAGAATGCACTCATAGCTTCTGCATGATGGCAGTCACCTCACAGTCCTTATTGCTGCTGTTACACGTCACAGACTATGTAGACATGTTCATCCCATGATGAGAGCACCCTGCCCAAGGTATGTTCCAATCATGTTGCAGAAACAATCATTTCTCCAGTATTGCCTGGAATGATCCTGCTCACAGTGTTAGTAACAAACAACTGTTTTCCATTGCATCTAAAATACTCATCAGTCAGAAAACACCAATCACTCCTCCATCATTGTCTGCCCATTAAATCACCAAGAATATTCCATGGAATAACTGCTGATGTTCCCACATTCCCAGCTCTGCAGAGCCATCAGTAGGTCTGACTCCCCTCTCTCATCCTGGGTCTCATCAAGCCTCATCTTAGTGAAGGTGATGGAGATACAGTACAATAAAGCAAAGGCTAGCGAGAAAAGAAACAGGTCTTATAAACTGCTAACAGTATCTAGCCATGGCTTTTCTGCATGTGGAGCAATCCAATGGAGTGCAGGGTAGTAATAAGCTCTTACACCCACTGTTCAAAGTTATCCCTGCTTGTGCCTGAGCAAACTGGGAAGTGCAGTAAGAAAAGAGGTAAAGTAAGAAACCCTGTATGGAAATGATACATGGAAGTCAACCTGAATATCAAGTCTGCTGCTGAGAAATGAATGCAGGGTGGGTGACAGTGGCAGAGGATGGAGTGGTCTTGGAGATATGCGACTTCTTTTTAGAAGATCAGTATACAGGTCTGGTAATAAAGTCAGAATTGGCTCTGTTAGCTAAAAGGATTCTCTTGGTTCCAAGACTGCTTTAGAGCAGGGTTTCAAACTCACTGGGTCCCATGGGCTGGAATCAGACCATATAGTTTCTCAAGGCCTGGATCCAGATTGTGGGGCTTCCCAGAGGCTGGACAACCTGCAAGAAGCAACAACACTGATCCCAACATTTGCAGGAGTCATTGTTTTGGTGTGGCTCCAGAACCTAAGGAATTAATGCCGCTACCATTCACACCCCACCCTTTTTTCGCCTGCGATTGATCTTAGTTGCCAGGGGTGACTAAAAATCTTGATTTCCATGGCAAGGAAGTGGGGATATGAGAGATCATAACTTCCTGGCTTTCAAAGATGTACCAAAACAGTGATTAATCCTGCTTCGGAAGTAGCTCCATTTGCCTTGGTGACGAGCTCCACACATTGAATCTAGCCTGAAGAGGTGGGTGGTCCAGCCCATAAGAAGCCTGGTGGAGTGGATGACCCACCCTCATGGGTCAAGTTTGGCCCACAGGATGTATGTTTGACACCCCTACTTTAGAATACGTGACACACCATCCATGTGAGCTAAATAGGTCTGGCTTTTGAATGGGAGTCTTTAATGGTTATTTGGATTTCAAGAAATCTGAGTGGTGTCAACAAATAATAATCTCTTACTAGGGAATGGTGTCCTGTATTAAAGGCCCCTAGGCTAATTGGAGGGAAATTCTACCTACTAGTTGTCAGATACTATAGATCTCAAGTGACCTTTTGCTTTCTGTGAGAGCTTGCCAATTAACAGTGACAGCCTGTCCCAGGTCAGTAACTGAGTGAGGCTTGACAGCTCACTAAATAATATGAAAGTGATGACCCAGCTTTCTAGGATCTTTGGGCCAGATCCACAAAGGTATTTAAGTGATGAAGTTCTGTTGATTTCACACTGATTACCAATGTGCCTGAGAGATGAGTGCAGTATATCACATATTTATGTGCACTACGGAGAAGTCACTGTTCAGGATGACTCTTCTCCCCAGTAGCTTTGGTAGCTAGAAAAATTATATTTAGAGATTTGTTTTTGGCTACTGACTTTTAGGTAAAGTAGATACTGCATTAGAATAATGGTCCGGGGCAAACAGCAAAGGTTAATTGGTTTCAAAAAGCTCAGTGACAAAGTTTTGCCTTCAAAAGCAAGGTGACAATGTTTCCTTCAAGGCCCGCTGTGTCTGAAGCCAGTAGACAGACAGGCTGGGAAACTGAAGACATGTATCACACTGTTTCCTGATAACTCACAACATGAGATAAGGTGGCATTAGGTCACAGTGCCCAACTACAGATCCCTTGGGATTTCCTGTTTTGGTAGACAGACCAAATTAGGCAGCCAAGGCATGCTCAAATTAAGATACTGGTAAATGACCAAATTAAGATGTGTGCATGTGATGGGTTTGGAAAACAGAGGACTGTGCTGACAGAACAGAACAGAACATGGACAGTATGATGAACACAGAGAAATCAGTCCATGATGCTTGGGAATGAAGAGCCATCAGAAAAGAAGAATACAAAAGGAGGGATTTCAGAGCAGCAAAGAGTCCCCAAGGAGGGAACCCAAGGCCACGATAGACAGAGGGCATACCACCAAGCCCATCTTACCAACCCCATAGTGGAAGGAGCCAGGGGAGGAGGGGGGTTGAGCCTCAGCCCTCAACCTCCAGGCTGCTGACTGCTTACTTTAAGAACAACAGGTGAAGTTCGTGTACCGGCCAGATGTACCTTCCCTCTGTAAATCCTAGGACCAGTAAATATAGAACTGGAGGTTATTTTGTTTGCTTTGCCTGCATTATTCTTAGCTACTATCACTGTGTATCAGTAAAATTTGCCTATTATCAAATGGAAGAAGTTATGGTCAGTCTGATGGCTTGCGTCCACCCAGAACAAGGTTTCTGGGTCATAAATCCAGTGCCAACAGCTTGTGGAAGGACTTGAGATCAAGAGGGTGTGCTAGAACAGAAATCATACCCTAGTCAGAGGGGACAGATCAGCAGGAATCACAAGCATGGAGTTAAGAGAAATCTCATGTCAACCTGGGAGAGAATAATTATCTTTTAATTCTTCCTCTTAAGTCTCCACATCCTCTGAACCTCGGTTTCTCTCTTCCCCTCATCAACTGATATCACTAATCTGCCTACTGCTGAAAGGCATTCAGGCAATCTGTGGAAAGGAAGAGCCACTCCTGAAGGGGCTAACCCAGGAGTCCCAGATCATTCAGTTAGGCCACAGTGGGAAGCTAAGGGAGAAATTGAGAAGGTAATCCCCAGAGGTTTACTGAATCCTTGGCAGAAGTGAAGTTGTACAGTCTCCTTATAGTCTATATACCCAGCCAGTTGGCAGAACTTGGCCACATATTGAATTGTAGTTTGACAGCCCTGCCACAGGGTCTGCAGCCATTTCATCAGTTTATGACCAAAGGGATTTGGTGTAAAGCATTGACATGGCCCTTAAGGAACACCCCCAGGTCACTCAATAGCAAACTAGAACCTTCCAGCAGCAAGAAGGCCCAGCCCAAGTCATTCCCTACTAGTAGGCTGACCCCCTAACCCCACCTGAACATAGTTGGGTAGGTTTGGAAGCACAAAATAAACAACAATCAACACTAGTTCACAAATACAAGAAATGTTTTGGGTCTGTGTTAAACATTCTAGCACTAGAACCTTGCTCTTGGGAAGTACTGAGGAGTGACCACAGGCTGGGTCCCAACCATTGCTGGTTGGTCTGGCTGTAGTCCCAACGTAGCATTCTCCTCTCATACAGTCACAACCTTGCTCTGTAAGGCCCTCTTCTGTACCTGCAGGGCATCCATTTGAGTTCACAATTCCTATAGGTTGGCCACCACATTCCCCATGAAAAGGAGCATCTTAGACATAGGCAACACATAGGGGAAGCACGGGGTGAGAGGGGAGGGACATGTGCCCACAACCCTCAAAGGGCTAGTGCCACCCCTGACAGTAAGTGGTCCAGCTGCTAGGGGGTATGGAGAGCGCCAGTGCCCCCCACTGAAATCATCTCTGCTGGCAGGACAGCGGTGGCAGAAGTGCTGGCGGTAGAAATCCTGGCACTTCCCCTGCCACCATGCTGGCACTTCCCCTGCCACCATGTCACTGGTGCGCTCGGCAACTGACCTCAGGAAGACCCGTCCCCCCTCCAGTCTCCAGGCAGCCTCGTGCCCTGCTGGAGCCCCCCTAGATTTGGGAGGCACCAATCACCCATGATCTTAGAGGAACCCATGTGGCTTGAGGACCATGACCCCTTGCGTTAAGGATCTGACCACACTGTAAAGGACCAAAGCATGGGTGATTGGACCTGTGCTGCAAGGGTATAAGTCAGGAGTCCAAGAGCTAGAAGCCATAAGCCAGTATTTTGGAGCTAGAGGTCATAAGTTAAAATCAAATGCCAGAGTCAGGGTTAGATAAGATTACCAAAGAGACCAGGGACACAGCTATGCAGTTTAAGGGACAGCTCAGCCTAATTCCTTTCTTACTTCTACCTGGAGCTTGGGACTAGATCTGCCCCAGCTTAGCCTAGTCTTAGAGGGTATTTAGGAGTGTTCAAGAATTGGATAATTACATAGTTCATTGGTAGTATTCCGGGAACTGTTCTGCTTAAGAATCCTCAGGATCTTGGAGAAGAAAAGGAGGAAGTCTGATCTCAAGATAATGCTGACAGTTCAATGCTAAGGTAGGATACCACCAGAACCAAGGGTTTATTTATCTGGCCCCAATCAGAATTGGTGGCAAGGTCAATGTCAGGGGAGAATTTTAGTTCTGTTGGTATGAGAATGAAATAGGTTGCCAAAGCTAGAGTGGAGCTAATCCCACTTTGAACTGGCTCCACTAGTCTACCCAGGATAATCAAACCTCAAGACATGTAATTCAACAGAAACAGAAGACCATAACACTTTCATTTCATTTGATCTCTTTCTTCTAGGAAGGAGGACCAATGGTGAGTTCTTCTTTGACCAGTGCTCCCACTGGACTGGTCTTAATAAGAAAAAAAGCAATGGAGGGTTTCAGTTCTAAACTCAGCTGGTTCTGAACTCTAGAGGACATGGGATAGGCTCACTGAACAGACTGCAGGTCCTATTTTAGTCACCAAAATACTTCAGGGTATATTGCTTCCTTAGTGAGATACCTGGAATGCCAGCTCAGAGAAGAGAGTGCTTTTTGTGGTCATCTCCCCCAATCCAGTGCTACTCTCAGGGATTACTCCAGTAGGTAGAGCACCAAGTGGGTACCTACCACTGAAGTGGCGATTCCTAGAAGGAAGCACCAATATGAAGAGCAATAGTCTGGAATGCAGCTCTTATCTACAGAGAAAAGAGTCTTTTTTGGTAATAGGGAAAAAACCCATTACATGATAGGCTTGGATTAAAGATAGACGGTTGGGAAATGCCTTCTGTACCCCTAGCCTGGGGCTGGAAGGGAAGAGGAGGGTTACTTAGCAACCAGAGCTTCACCTCCTGCATGGAGGCACCAGCTTGCAGGGGGGCAGCGATGGTCTGAGTTTACAGAGAGCTCATGGAGAGACCCCACAGGCTGGACAGACTTGCCTGCTAGCCAGATTAGGCCTGTGGCCCATAGTTTGCCCACCCCTATACAAGGACATGCAAGGCAAAGTCATGGTCCCAGTAGACACTGATAGTCCAAAGCCTCCTTCTATGCATGAGGCATGCCTGCAACATAAATGGGATCCATGAATGGGGAAGAACTGAGCGCTTCTGAAGAAAATGAAGTGCCTCATACAGCTTCCCCACTGCCATTGTGGTCCCTCAGCAGCCTCGTCTCGCTCAGGCACAATCAAGAACTCAAACCATGCATGTCCTAAGAGAGCATCCCAGCCTGGCATGGCCACGTGTTATCTCAGTTAACCTATTCTCCTCAAGTACCCAATTTGAGTAGTAATCACACAAAGCACACTCCAGACTCCACCAGGATTGAGGGAGTCACACCCAATCACCTTACTATACCAGCCAGTAACATTGGCCTACATGTGCCAACTGAGCATGGTGCCAGCACCTAGAAAAACTGAGACCTGCAGGCAGCATTCAGTCCACTCCCTCTACTGTGCCATGTAAGAAGAGTCCCTGCCACATGCTTTCCTGGTTCCATCCCCATTCTGAGATCATACACCTTCTCACAGAATAAACTAATATGTTCCTATTCTCATATCCAAGGACCCTGTTTGTCTTCTCCAGTCTTCCCCACCTTGTCTACCACCTACCCTGCCCCTGAATACCTTATTAATACTCTACAACAGTGGTTTTCAACCTATGGTCCATGGACCCCTGGGGTTTATCAAAGGAGTCTGGAAAAGAGGACTATGATCAATCAAAAGCATGTGAATACCCACACACTTACAATTCAAAGGGGTCTGCACCTCCATTTGAAAAAAATGTAAGGGTCCACAAACGTTAAAAGGTTGAAACCTACTGCTTCATAAAGATCTTGCTTAGAGCATCCCAACCATGTTCTCCACCCCTTCCAGTTTCCAAGTGTTCTGTCCACCATGCCCACCCTTCCACTAAACACCCTGATCTCCCTACATCCACTCTACTCTCTATCCTGCCCCAGAGAACCCTAATTTCTAACTCCAATCCTGCCCCAACTCTCCACCCTGCCCCCAGCCACATATAGCTACCCTTTCAATCAAACAAACCTGGTTCATGACAGAAAGAGTCCTGGGCACACCCAAAAAGAGAAGAGATGAAGCTCGTTTTGCCTCAGCAATGGTTAACCAGGCCCCAGTTCTTGAACTCTATTCAGAATGACTTGTGAATACCAAAAAGCAGCAATGCAGCTGAGAATGCGCAAGCCAGGCTAGGGAGAGGCAGTGCTGGGAATATCAATCAGCACAGCTTGAATTGGGTGGCCACAAAAACAGCAAGGGCTTTTATCATTAAAATAATCCCTCCACAGTCCCACTGCCTTAGCCCAGTGTATGGGCTCAACACTGTACTTTAGGGGTCTCAGCCCAGCCACAGTATGGGAATTGTCAGCAAATGGGTATGCTGGAGACCTACATGAGTTGGGAAAGATATGTCCAGAAATGGGAAAGGGAGATAATTACAGAAATAACTAGAGACAGAAACACAGGAAATGAAAAGTAGTGAGGGAAGGAGGGGGGCCCACCCAATCAGAAAAGAGATGGAAGAGAAAAGAGGGAGAGAGACACCCAATTAAAGAGAAGGGATAAAGCGAGAAGAGAACAACCTTCTCCTAACCAAAGCTGCCTTTCCACTTCTGTCCAGGTGGCTCCATCTCTCTCAAGTGCAATTCTGGCAGCTGTGCAAGGTGTGAAGTGTTAGATTTGAAGTGTGGTGGCAGGGTATAGCACCTCCTGTATATGCTTGAGGTGCCCATATAAAGCTAGCCTCAACATGCCCTACTAGGAAAGCAATCATGGAGCCTATGCAGATAAGTCCTGTGCTCAAACAGATCTAGAAATTCATAGCTACACAGCAGCTATATTATGAGACACTACCCCACAATGAAATTACTCTAGCACTCTAGGGATGCAACCGCTGTGGGCAGCTTCACAGTCACTCACTCAAACAGTTCCACACAGCACTAAGTCCAGAAATGAACAAAGCACTAGGTCAGTGAAGTCCACTACTCACTACAGTCCAGTTCTAATGGGCAGCAGGAAGGTAACAGAAAAATATGACCTCCATGTGAACATTGCAGCAATACATAACTTAAGAGTAATGTGAGTGGGGAGGGCACCATAAAGGACAGGAAAGCATGCCTATATCTTGACATGCTTAAGAGGGTACTAAATGAAATGCTGAATGCTGCTAAATGTCACCCCACCTGCTGTATTAAGACAGGGTCTCAGTTTTTGACCTTCCACTGCGAGTGGACTTTCAGTTTCATAGCACCAATTCTTCCCTCAGTCTTGACTCATAATGACAAAATACTAGAGAAAGGCAGAACCTTGGTGGTATCCAAACTCCTCTGAAACCAATCTCACAGTCCAGCAGGATACCAAACACAGGTTTCCCCTCGCTTTGTGCTATACATGCATTCCTGAAAAACAGCACATGACTCAAATTCACTAAAAGGGAACCCACTTTACAATGTAGCAAATAGGGATACAGTCTAAGACCTTGACTGTACTGATCCCGAGACCCATTTCTACCACTTTTACAAGACAATTTTGATACTCACCAACAGCAGACAGCACACACAATCACAGGGTGGTGGTGAATGTTTAATTGGTGTGAAGAGAGGGTGGTGACAGCTTCATTGATGGACCAGGGAGAGGGGTAGGAGATAAGCTAGCAGGATGCTTAGAAGCCATGAGGATGGCAACCACAGAAACACATATCACAGACAACAAGCAAGGCGCACAGATCCACGCAGGAGACTATATTTTGGTGCATCACTCTCACAATGCACCACACAAAGTAGCTGACTATGGGCTTCCACCACACTGATCGCATAAGAGTGAATTTATCTCCCATATAATTAATTTTTGGTATAAAAAGGAGCATCACATAAAAGCAAATTCACACATACAGAACCTGCATAAAGCGAGGGAAACCTGTAACATATTTACTTGATTTTAAGGTGAGTTTTTTTTTCCCTTACTTAACCTGGGGGGAAAAGCACCTCATCTTGGAATAAAGTACAAGACAGCCAAGGATGGGAGGAGGCAGGGGGCTGCCACTGGACTTGCTTGTGCTCCATGCCCCAGGCTGTAGTGAGGATGGCAGAAAGGGGAGACAGGGGGGCCTGAGGCTGCAGGAGTGGGGAAAGGCACGCAAGCAGTAGGAAGCAGGCAGCAGAGAGTGCAAGTAGTGTGGAGACAGGCAAGAAAGGAAAAGCTGCTTGTTCCCACTTGGAGCCCCCATTGCTCCTCACCATGTGTTCTCCTACAACCTACTCCTACTGCTACCTATACTGCCTGCCCTACCACCACCTGCCCCCTTACTGTCTCTCCTTCTGGCCTCATCTAAATAGAGTAGCTTTCTCCTTGGCTCCATCTGCCAGACAGCTTTGTCTCCCTCCTTAAGGCAAATGTAGCTGCACCTGTGGCAAAGACCATGATTTCCTGCCATTCTTCCCAAATATGAGGTCTAAAAACATCATGCTTACTTTATCATGGAAGCAGAGATTCCAAAGCCATCCCATGGCTCCAGCAGCTTGCATCTTTACACAAACTATTGTGCCCATGTCTTAGTCTGGGCTGCCCAAAGGTTCACCTAAGTTCCACTGAATGGGCTTCACAATGAAGGCCTAGTTAGGCTTTGAACACCTGCTGTAGGTGCATCCCATTCAACCTTCTCATGTGAACAGGGTTTTATGAACTAGAGCTCTGGATGTTGCTGCCAGCTGTTGTAAATGGGGAGGCAAATTAAGTCAATGCTTCCTCATGCAAAGGCTCTAAGCCAGCACAGCATCCCTCTTATCTTACAAGGTAAACTAGGCAATAAGACAGATATTCCCAAAGAGAGAAAGACTCAGACAGGAACAAGGTGGCCCTCACAGCCTCAGGAAGCTCACAGGAAATGGTCAGCTCTGGCTGCCATGAAACAAACTTTCTGGGCAGCAAGTGTCCTCCAGCAACTGCTGAAATCAAGGACAGCTGGGAAAGAAGACAGGTGTCCCTAGGAAGCATGATGCCATCCCCACCAAAATGGCACAAGAAAAGGAAACACCAAAAATCCTACACCAAGCAAGCACTATCATGCTTACATGGGCATGGGGATACAGGACCCAGCTGCTTGGATAAGTGGGCAAGGGAGACAATAAGTTCTGCTGATTAGGAAATAGGGACTGAGCATAACCACAGCCCTGTGCTGAGGAGGGACCAAGTGAAAGGACAGCTTTACCAGGTGGGGAAAGAGGAGAAGCACCAAATATTTTGGCAGCTGTCTGAAAACTATGATAAACTGCTTCTCTGTAACCATTTTCTCTTCAGGCAGCCATGTCCCTTCCTATAAACTAATGTATCTGTGTGCCCAGCACAATCCTTCCCATCAAACCTGCTTGTGCTGCTCCCTGCTGCACATGATGGCCTGGCACTTCTCATACATCACCATACCTGACTTGGCCACATTAGTCCACCTTCCCCTGCTGTAGAACAGGAGACCACAAGAGAACCGCACAGAAATACTGAAATCTGCTGCCCTCTGTGGAGTGCCATAGAACTTCAGGTGTAGTTGAGTCCCTCTTGTCAGCAGCCATGGTATGTGGCTCCTTCTGGAAGTCAGCCCAGTGATCATTACCAATGGTTCCCACTGGTACCTTAAGAAAGTAAAGGCAGTACACTTGATGGATACCCTGACTCCAGCAAAGTCCTGAATCTAGGGCCACAAATGGGGAGGAACCAGGTATTTTTGCAACAGTTCTGCATTGCTAACCAGCAGCATGTCACAGAATTGCTGGCCTGGCTCACCTTATCAGGGAAATCTCATCTTCCTATCACAAACTGCCATGCCCAAACAGAGAGCAAGGCTGAGGAGGCATGGGAGGAATTATACTCAAGGCAATGGAACAACAAGGCAACAGCTGAAAAAGGAACGGAGTGAGAATCACAGGGAAGTGACAGGCAGAAAAGGCTCATCCAGGAAAGACTCATCGGCTCTATTATACATGCACGTTGCTGAATATTCTGTACTGGAGGTTTTCAAGAAGAGGCATTGTCTGGCTTAGTTTAGGAACAGTGAATCCAAAAGGAGACTGTGGACTGCCTTGAGTGCACCAGACTGCAGCATTTCTACCAGCTCCTCAGGAACTTCTTATTGAGGGTCTCACTGCATTTTTCCTCATACCACATACATAGCCCCGCTAAGTCCCAGGACCTTCTGGCCAACCTTCTCCTGGTCCCAGCCAAACTCTCCATCTATTAGCTGAGAAAGGAGGCACTGGCCTGGAGAAACCCAGATAATTTTCCTTTCACTTATCCATGTACATCTCCAGGCAGAATTTCACTGGGCGGCTTCTGCAGACTGCTTATATGTTTGATAGGATCTAGCTAGTGTCATCTGTTTGGTGTCCCCCCTCAGAATCAGTTATTAACCTTTGACCTGCACTTCTGTTCCTGTTTTTCATCCTTTGTCCCAAAGAAACAACTGTTATGCAGTTAGAGGCCTTCCTTTAACTTGGGGTGGACAAGATGCAGCCTGCCAGGCCATTCTATCCAGTCCACAGGGTCCCTACAAAATTAAGAAAATTAATATTTATCTACCCCCTGGCTGCCTATCATGCAGCCCTCAATTACTTGCCAAAACTCAATAAGTGGCTCTTCGGCCAAAATAACTGCCCACCCCTGCTTTAACCACTAATAGACGCTTATGGTTTCCTGGTGGGCCTGGGCCCACTATGCCTGTAAAATAAACACGTATCTATGCCAGGGAATGGGTAAGATTATTATGGTTTTCTTCAACCCTGATTTCTTAAGGAACAAGGGCACAAGCCTGATATCAAAAAACAGAGGCGGGGGCGTGTTTCTTCAGGTGCAACCCAGGCACCAGGACAGGTGAAAGAGGGAGGCAACCCATGAGGAGCAATCCTTCACATGGTCTGGGGCAGGATGAAGTGAAATGCAAGATTCTTTGGCCAGGACTGGGCTTTGCTAGCACTGTTTCTGGGCTCAGCTAGGAGACTGAAGCGGAAGAGAAGCAACTGGGGCTCCAGAGAAAGTGTTCTCAGCTAGGTGGGGATAGAGTGAACGAAGAGCCCCATTTTGAAAAATAAAGCACACCATTCAAAAATAGAACACTTTATTGAAGACAGATTCAGTAGGTCTGTCCTACCATGGCAGGAGTCCAGCCCCATTGAACATATCAGATACAATTCAGTAGAGGAGTTATCTCCACAAGACACAGGATACAGTGCAGTGAGGCAAAGTAGTGACCCCTGTAGAACACAGGATACGTGCAACTGGAACGCCATGGGGCACCAAGGATATAATGCCCTAGGCTGGGAGGCTCCCAGTGTGCTGTGATAGACTATCCAGGGGCCCAAAACAGGAGCCTTGAGCTGGCTGAGCTGGCCAGGCAACCTACATCAGAAGGTCCTCAAAGCCTTGCACCATTCACTCTCCCACAACCTCCAGGGCCAGCTTCCAAGCTTCAAAGCAAGCCAGCAAGCAGCTCCCCCTCTGACACTTCACCAAGAAGTAGCTTACACAGAAGACAGCCCAACCACAACAAACAGCAAGCATACAACCCCAACCCTAAAACACAGCAGAAACACCTTTGTTCCCCAGCAGAGATCTAATTGCAGTCTTAACACACAGCAGAAACACACTTGCTCCCCAGCAGAGAACCCCAGCTAAGTTCTCCCCAGTCCCAAGTAAAAGCAGAAACATGCTTGCTGATCCCTGCTTTTCAGGCATGACTCACAGCAGAAAGCCCAGCCCCAGTACATAGCACAGACTCTACTGGCCCTAATCTCTGGCACATAGCAAATCCCCCTACTGGCCCAGGCTTCCAGCAATGACTTTCCTCTTCCCCCCACCTCCCACTTCATAGGCCCAGCAGCCACTGGTACCCCTTATCCAGTCCCCAGTACAGATTCATCAGAGCCTCCCACTGTCAGTAGGGGATTCTGGCTCTGCTCAACTCTGCAGTAGCCTTGGGAGAGGTTACAGCAGCAGCTTCTGCAGATTCAGAGCAAATGGCCTGGCACTTGCACTGAAGGAGGCCTTGTTGCTCTCTGTGTCTATTAAAACAAAATGCTCAACATTTAGGGAAGAGCATCCTAGGAAAAAGAAAGAGCTCCTCTCCCTCTGAACTCGCTCTGTGCCCCAAGATGCTACACTGTATGCAAGAAAAGCAGGTGCTATAGATTTGCTTTGAACAAGGATGGAAAGAGGCTCAGCCCCACCCCTGCCCAAAGCTGGCCCAGATGAGGCTGCCTTTAGCATGAACCCTGGCTGAGAACAGAAGACTTCCAGCCAAGGCAGGGCAGGAAACCATCTGCTAAAAGCATTTGCAGGGGCCAGGCCCTACTCCTTTCTTCCCCATTACTTGGCCATAAGCATACCAGTCCAAGTGGAGGGGACTGTAACTGCCCCTGATGCTCTCAAAGTAGGTCTCCAACCCAGAGCTATTGAACTATTTGGGCCAGGGGTTTCAGATCAAGTTCCTTGGGCCCTTCATCACTGCTTTGTCCCTAACCAAGGGCATGCAGGATTCCATTACATCAGTACAATGCAGTTGGATCCCAATTCCCCCCGTGTCTACTGCCATTTTGCTGAGGAGTCCAAGGGTTATCTACCAGAGACATCAAATCTCAGGTCAAATGACTTCAGTCCCTCCCCTTCTCTGACCCATGAATTTGGTGCTGTGCTTAGGGGCTTCACAAGTCCTCTGCCAGCCCCCCAGGCCATTCATGCAGAGTTAGGATGGGTCTGTGCTTATTCCCACACCTCTGTCCAGATGGCACCTCTGTGCAGAGGAGGTGCAGCTACTGGGCTCAGGAAGAGCTCTCCTACCTGCTTGTTGGTATATTTCTGGGGATTGGTGCGGTAGCTGTAGTCTGAGTACTGTTCAGAGCCCGTTGAGTTATTGTCCCCAGTGCCAACAAAGGTGTTTGTAGCAGGCAGATCCTGTACCACCTGGTGTTTTTTGGAAGCAGATGGAGACTGAGGCTGCAGCTGGATGGAGGGCAGCGGTGAATTGGAGCGGTAGTGGCGCCCCAGGTCTGGGCTCCCAGGTGGATAGTTAAGGGGTAGATGGATCCGGGGGCTGTCACTTACAGAGTCATTCATGAGGTTGAACTTGAGGGATTTTTGGAGCCCTGTCTCCTCTTCATCCTCTGCTGGCTTGGGTGGTTTGGGAGACTTGCTCTTCTTCACTTTGTTCTTGCTCTTGCTGCTCTTGTTGCCCTGTTTTGGTGCATACAA
Organism: Caiman crocodilus; assembly: GCA_030014935.1. Lineage (NCBI taxonomy): Eukaryota > Metazoa > Chordata > Crocodylia > Alligatoridae > Caiman > Caiman crocodilus. The sequence goes on along the minus strand of JAGPOW010003447.1, from coordinate 3,966,076 downwards.
GTCCTTGGTTTCTTTTTTGCCTGCTTGGTAGCCACTCTTGGCCTCCCGCTGCCGACAATAGCGCACAAGAATGACCAGCACAATGACAAGCGTTACAGCCACAATGCCAGCAATGACTCCAAAGAGGATGTTGCTGCGTTGCTTGCTGCGCTCATATTCAGGATCCCCAGCAATGTCTATGTCCAGGGGTGTGTCCAGGCTGTGCCCCACTAGGGTCTCCAGCACAGTGCGATTAGCCAGCGTCTCATTGACATAAAAGTGCACCAGTGCAGTTCCATGACGCGAAGGCTTGCCTTTATCATTGACACGCACAACTAGGCGGTGCAGGCCATGATGCTTGCGCAAGATCTCTTTCTCCAGTGTGATATCCCCACTGCTAGGTGAAATCTGGAAGAGCTCAAAAGGGTTGCCCCCAGTAATGCTATAGATCAGCTCTGCATTGACCCCAGAATCAATGTCCTCAGCCTTGACCTTGCTGACCTGTTGCCCAGGGCTGGTGTGGGGCAGGATGTGTTTATAAGAGGCATTGGAAGGGGAGGTGATAAAAGGGGCATTGTCGTTCTCATCCAGTACGTTGATGGTCACTCCCACATAGGCAGATCTGGGAGGGTCCCCTGCATCCACAGCCTTGAGCCGGAAGGTGTATGTGCTCTGTTGCTCCCGGTCAAAAGATATACTGGAGAGGATGGTGCCAGTGCCATTTTGGATCACAAAGTCCCCATTGTCTTGTTCTACTGAAAGTTGGATGCGGGCATTGTCACCCTTGTCAGCATCAATCACCGTCACCATACCTACTGGGCTCAAAGGTGGCATGTTCTCCATCACTGAGAAGTTGTAGCCACTTAACATGAACTTGGGATCATTGTCATTTTTGTCCATGACATTAATGGCCACAGATGCTGTACCCTTGAGGCTGGGACTGCCCTTGTCAGCTGCCACCACCAGGAACTCATAGCGCTCCCTCTGCTCCCGGTCCAGCACCGTCTTCACTCGGATTTCACCAGAATCAGGATCAATAGAAAATATACCCTTGGAAGAAGGATCCATCACCAAGGAGTAAACAAGCTTGGCATTAGAGCCACTATCAGCATCACTGGCACTCACCTCCATCACTAGGTCATCAAGGTCATTGTTTTCAGGGAAGGTCACTTCAGTGAAGCTCTGGCTAAAGACAGGGGCATTGTCATTTACATCCACCACCTGCACTTTAAGGGAGTTAGTGCTGGAAAGGGGTGGGTTTCCTGAGTCCACAGCCACAATTTCAATGGTGTACTCCTTCACTGACTCATAGTCCAGTGGTGTGGTGGTTTGCAAGAAGTATTTCTTCTTGCTGCCACTATCCGTCTCAATGGCCTGTCGCAGCTGGAATGGAACATCACCAGCAACCACACAGGTAACCACAGCATTTTCTCCTTCATCCCGGTCAGACACCTGCACCAGGGCCACAGCTGTCTCCACAGGTACATCCTCAGAAATGTTTGCCATGCCGTCCTGGTGGGTGACAAGACCAATGCCTCGGATCTCAATGGAGGGGGCATTATCATTCATATCCTTTATGGTTACCACTACCTGAGTACGGGCGCTCTTGGGATTAGCCCCTTTATCCTTGGCCAGGACAGAGAACTTGAGGATGTTAACATCCTCCCGATCAATGGGCCCCTGTACAGTGATGAGGCCTGTGGCTCTATCCAGGCGTAGCAGGCGGCGTACCATGTCTGTGGCCTGGTGAAAGGAATAGTCAATTTCGGCATTGGCTCCCTGATCCGAGTCATTGGCTTTCACCTGCAAGTAGGAGGAAAAGAAGATGAACAAGAGTGGAAAGGACTGAGCACCCCTAAGAGTCAGTACACTATTTGCAGCAGCCTCCCCAGGAATCAAAGCAATAATTCCTTCCCCAAAAATCAGGGGAGCCCAAAGAAGAACCAGTGGACAGGACCTATGCAGTAAAAGCCTTGTGACTTGGCAAACTGTCCTTGGGGTGAGTCACATCCTGTCCATGCTATTCCTGTGAAACTGGCCTGACTGGTAAAACTTTTGTCACCCACTCCCTGCATGCTGACAGCCCTGCTCTGGTATTTAAAGAATTCTCCAGGTGAACCAGCTCAGTGATCGAGGAGCAGTTCTCTGACTCGCAACAACAGGAAAGAACTGCCAGAGACTAGAATACCACCTACCTGGCTGGCTGCCAGGTAAGCAAGCCTCACCCTGCTGGGCCCTCCCATCACGTGGGAACAATACACAGCCTGTCCCTGCATGCACCTTGGTTAGACTGGACTCAGCTTTGCAGATATACTCAAAAAAAAAAAAAA
>JAGPOW010003447.1:3938612-3962369 GCA_030014935.1 Caiman crocodilus | reverse complement strand
AAGCTGAGCAATGGCAGCAGCAGCGCCTGGACCCATTCTCCTCCCAACTGCACCATGGCCTTATCTGTTTCCAGCTCGCATTCTCTTCACAGTGAAAAAATGAATTCTTAAAATTCACATCAAAATTAGCAAGCGGACGAGTGCCAGCCATGCTCCACTTATTAAGATGGCAGCTGCAGATAAACAGATGTCAGCTACCATCAGCTCAGTGCCCCCTTCAAGCCATATCCACAGAGATCCACCCCCTCATTCTCCTTCTATCCAATCAAGAGGAAAACAGGATGCTATAGCCGGGCTCAAAATTCTCTCTGCAGAATCTGTGGAAAATAAGGCCTCTAGCTGCCACAGAGCTTGAAGCCTAGTGGTGCCACATATTGGGCAGGAACCCCAGGCATACCAAAAGAAGAGGCTAAGCAGTGACATGGGGAGGGATCCTGGTTTTCTCTGCTTAAAAATCTAAAATTCTCTGATTAAAACCCCCAGAATCCACATTTTTCTGCCATTAAAATGAAATGCCACAATATATATAGGGATCAGTTGAACACAAAGTTTTATTGATATGTTTATAATTTTAAAGCAATTTGGAAGCCTACTAGTGCCTCAATCATTATAATAAAATACATTCTAGATGCCTATATATTTTGGCATTTGATTCTGGGGTTTTTTATTACAGAAAATTAGAGCTTCCCCTGCCCCATTCACTCACCGGGACTCAGGTCCAGCTGTGGCTGTCCCCCACACTGCTTTGTGGTGCTGAGAAGCCCTGGTACGTCAGTACCCTGCCTCTGCCCTGGCCTTTGCCCCTCACTCCCAACCCACAGGCGCCTGGCCCTGCTAGTGCCCCTCACTCATAACCCAGTTCCCTTATCTCCCCCCCTCCCCAAGCCCTGCTGATGCTCCTCACTCCTGACCCACAGCTCCCTGGGCCCCCCAATCCTGTCGCTGCCCCTCACCCCCAGCCCCACCACCCAGTGTGTGAGGAAGGGGACAACTTTTGGGGAATGAGATGGGTTTGTTGGGGGGGGGTGGGGGTCTGGGTATAGGTGTCCTGTTGGGAGAAGGGGGGGCGGTCACGTGCCTCTCCAGATTTCTGCACCCACAATGAGGCATGGGGTGCAGGGCTGTAGCCTAGCCAGACCAACTCGGGGCAGGAGCTGCATCTGCAGCCCAGAAGGTGGGACGCAGAATGGGAAGAAGCACCATATCACCATGTCCACCAAAGTGAGGCACACTCTGTATGCCCAGCAGCAGAAGGGGGCACAACTCCATGTTTCCACCACCATACCTCACCTTAGCAAACATGGTGATGTGGTGCTACTTCCCGTGTCAGGTCTTGCTTGCAGGGGCTACTCACACGTACATAGTAACCCCTGCTCCCTGTGTCCCACTCCCCCAAATCCCAAGCAGCCCCTCATAGGCTGGAACTCTGCCAGCCTGAAAAGAGAAACCTTTAAAAGAGAAAATCCATGTTTTGTTGCATTTTTCCCCACGGCAAATGGAAAGCCTGGATCTCTGCTCATGGGTCCCAGCTAAGCACAAATTTCCTTGCAACAGCCAAAAGGGACTGGCTACTGAAGGAAAGAGTCTAATTTCCCATCCAGAGCTACCATTAACACAGCAACATTCAGTAAGCTTTGTACATGCAGCTGTAGCAATGACTCTCTGCCCTGACCCACACTCTCCACTCTCAGCCCTGGGCTCCACATAGACTCTGCAACTCCAATCTCGATCTCTCCCTGCTACCTCAGCCCTGGGCTAGACACACAGCACAGGACCGACAGTGCACCTCAGCCTCTCGCTCACAACCTAGACACACAACACAGGTCTACCAATGTCACTCAATACAAATCCATAACTCTCTGTTATGCCAGCTCTTTATATTTTTTCAAGTCCTAATCTAGAAGATTGTGATCATTGTTTAAAAGGGAAGCTACCCATTTACTGGCATCAGAGTTGTACCCTGGCACTCCCTGTACACTTACCTGAAGGACAGAATGCCCAACAGGACTGTTTTCTGAGAGCTCTGCTTCATACAAGGCCTTTTCAAACTTGGGTGCATTGTCATTCATGTCCAGGATAGTGATGCGCAGAAGGGCACTGCTTGCCCGTGGAGGGTTTCCCCCATCTTGCACTTTGATGGTCAGGTCATATGAGTCCCACTGCTCCCGATCCAGGTTCCCCATGACAATTAGCTGTGGCTGCTTCTCATCCTGATCCTCGGCCACTTGTAGCCCAAAGAGCTCCTGTGCTTCAGGCCCTGCCATGAGCTCATAGGAAGCCACACCATTGAGGCCCGAGTCACGGTCCATCGCCAGTGGGATAGGAAAGAGAGCCCCAATGTTGGTGTTCTCAGGGATGGCCAGTGTGATAACAGGTGAGACAAAGTTTGGTGTGTTGTCATTGACATCCAGTACCTCAATCTGACCCTCTAGAAGGCGTGGACTGCTGTTCATTATCAGATCTGTGATGGATACCTCAAACTCCAGGAAGCAAGGATCCCCTGGGAACTGATGCTGGCACTCACGTAGGTTCTCCCGGTCTATGGAAGTTTCAGTGGTGTAAATGTCCCCCGTCTTGCCATCCACACGCAGATACGGGGCCCCCACTTCCAGCTTATAGAGGTGCCCCACATCTGGAAAGCCATAGTCAGCAGCTAGGCTCCCAATGAGTGTGTTCGGGGGTTGCTCCTCCTGTACCTTGTAGACCACACGTGTCCCAGAACTTGAGGCAGGGAACTGAAGGAGGACCCAAAGGCCAAGGCAGGATGCCAGCTGCTTCATTCTGCACCACAGGGGGACTGCAAGGAAGCACAGACACCAGAGATTAGGGACCCCACATGCCATTTCTTAGAACTACTCCCCACACCCTGCCCCACCTCACTGCTGCACTGTGTACACCCAGGCTGGAAAGTCACAAATTCACCGGTGCTCCCAGAAGTGGTCCAAAGCCTTTGGCTTAGGGCATCTGTGCCATTACCCATAGCTGTGGAGGCAGGGGCTCTACATTATCACCATTGACAAGATGGTCACAAGAGCTATCTTTTAACAGCCTCCTGGAAACAGGTGTCCAGGAGAACTGATCTCAGCTTGCAAAGGTTCTTGCTACACCCTGCCTGAATAAGTACCACAGCCATCATAACCCAGCCCAGTGCTCTCGTCACCGACAGGAACCTGTTACTGACACTGCCCACCACATTAGTCATTGTACATGCTGTTATTATGCCCAGCTAGACATACAAACAAGACAGAAGAGAAAAATTCACCCACACCACTGCATTCAAGCCAGCTAGAGGAACAGGCTCACATTGCAGATAGACACAATGAACTATTTTATTGCGGAGGCAAATACTGCACACCTCTGCCCAAAGACAGAAACACTGCCCCCTCAAAAACACTTTAAAGACAGAGATATTACAGTATCAACACTGCAGAGACACATCTTGCACTAGCCACAAAGAAATGCATCATGTAGATTAGCACTACAAACAGAAACACTGTATATCAAGAAACTGTAGATGTTCCACATTCCAGTGATTGAGATACTGCACATCCTCCTGCAGTGTAAAGACACAAACATGGAATACAACCCATATGGCAAAGACACATGAGAGAAAGACACTGCACATACCTTGCACTGCATAAAGAGAGATCCTGTACTTGCATATACAAAGTGGTTCTCAACCTTGTTAGGGGAGCCACATGCCCGCCTCCCCCCTACCCCATTAGATAAAAGGCACCTCTTTGGTAGTGCCAGTACATTTTCACTCATTGTTTGACTACAAAAAGGAACAGAGCAATCCTGTTGCAGAAAAACCAGGAAGACCACAACAGAACAGAATAGTTCTAGCATTATGGAATATTTGAAATCTCTGGGTTTCTCTCATGAATCATGTTTGCACACCTAACAGTGTATGCCCCTCCCCACCCTCCCAGTACCCTCAAAATAGGTACCCTACAGTACCTCAAGGTACCCTACAGTGCTGCAGTACCCTGGCTGAGATCACTGGCATGTGCACATGCGCATTAACTCTGCATATACACTACATACTTTGTACCCCAATTCTGCAGAAAGGGACACTGCTGATCCCAATGCTTGCCGAGAACCAGTTGAAGAGACATTGCATATGTCCACACTAAAGAGACAAAGCAAGACACTTGGCAGACACACTGTACTTCAGAGACAGTGACAGGGACACCCCTTCAGACTGCACAGATAAACTGCATCCTTCTCACACTGCAGCCACACGTAGAGAAACTGCATACACACAGAACCACTGTAGAAATTGAGGAATTGTCAACACACTGTGGAGACATATGTTGCACACATAATCTCACTGCAGAAACACTGCTTACCACCTGTACACACTGCTCACCCCTCTGCATTGCAGAGAAACACTGCAAAGATGCATCCTCTGCAGAGAAATCTGCATGTATCTCCCCACCTCTCCCAAAATGCCTATATAACAAAAGACCTAGGTCTGGCCCTAGGACTTTTCAGTATACAAAACAAGAGACCAGACCCTGCCCAGCATGCAGTCAGAGCTGGTGCCCATGCTATCTCCTACCCTAGCCTATATAAGCACTATCTATGGATGCCCCAGCTGGCCCTTAGAGTGGAAGCACTGACTGCTGTAGGGTTCCATGTATGCATAGGATGAGCTGTGTAGACTCATCCTTCTGTTCTTACTGGGGCTTGTCCAAGAGTACAGTCTGGCTTCATGGTAATGGGCCGAGAATTAGGGTCCCCAAGGAAACACCTCCCCCTGCCTCATGCATATACAGCAAGGGAGTACCTTGGAGCTTTTCTTATCTGTACCTTGTCTCTACAGCTAGCAAAACTGCTTAACCAGCAATGCAAACAACAGAGATGCTGTAGCTCTAGTGCTGTGGGTGTGGCAGATGGGTACCACCACCTCTCTCATAAGAGATGAAATGACTATGCTGCTACTCTACCCACTGGAATGGTCTGCCTCTGTCAACCCAGTTCTCCAGGCCTTCAAGGCACAAACAATTATCTCTGCAACACAAACATATCCCTCTGCATTGCTTGTACCATACACATGAACACAGATGGCAAGCCACCTAGTCCCCTCATCCTCCCACATGGCAAATCTGGCCCTTCCATATATAAATCTCTCCCATTGCACCCCGATACAGTTAGCTATGCACATCACAGGGCAACCCCCACACTACTAGATCCACACATAGCAGGATCCAGAGAATTGAGTCCCCTCACAGTGCATAGAAGTCCTCATGTCATCCCTCCCTGAAAAGAATGACCCCATAGCACCTAATAAGCCTCAAAGCCATCCCTGTAACTTCCACAGTTCTAGCACTGCATCCCCAGACATTTTGAAACTCCAAGCATATAAGAAACCCTCCAAATCCCTTCTCTGCCATCACATTACCCACATTATAGAACAAACAAAGCACTCACTCATTTACCCTTGCCACCCTGGCACTTGATGGGCCCCAGACTCCTGTTTTACTCCCAATAAATGAACAAGCCAATAAACAGCAGCAGGAAGAACCAGGTTATGTAGATAGATACTGTCTTGAAATGTGATCACAAGTACATTCCTTAAGCTCTTGGCTCTGAAGCCAGGTCACAGGACCCTTTTGTCAAAAGGGAGCCCCATCTACCCCTTCTTCATTGCCAGAGGAGAGAACTTCCAGCTGCACAAGTAAAATCCATGGGGCACATTCTGCTTCCCTACTCCTGAAGCCATGCCAATGGCTCCACAGCCCAACTCTCACCTTCCCTTATGTCCCTGGATCCAAACTTCTCCCAAAGTTCAACCTAACTTTGCTTAATGCTTTTCACACAGGGCTGAGAAATTACCCACTACTCTGAAAAACTGCTAGAAGAAGAGAGCTGGGCAGCATGAAGTGTGAGGTACCAGAGACTGTAGTGACAAACAGCTTATGAGTTTCATATGCACAAGGCAGACATTTGTCTTAGGGAGGTGTCATAGAGAAAAAAAGAATCCCTCCTGGCAATAAGGAACACGATAGTCCAACCCTGCTATGCCTGCAGCAAGCCTCTAAAAGGCAAATGCGTGGGGAACAAAGGCAAATGAGGCAGCACCCCCCCGGCAAGAAATAAAGGCATGTGGACACTGCTCAGACATGGAGAGGGAAAAAAAAGGATGGTGGCAGTCCAAGAGTACATGCACCTGAACCACAAGTAGGTGCATATACATGCCTCAACTATAAGCATGGGTACCTATTTCACTATCACCCTATTCCTTAGTTTTATTTTAGAAAATGACCATATTAGGTACAAATAGACAGATACCATATAATCAGTGTTAATGGGAGATTAAAACAAACAGTTTGCATGAACTGGTAGGGAATGATTCACTTTCCTGGTAAGGCCCTTTCAGCTACAGTCAAACCAGAACAAGGAAATCCTGCTGCTGTGTTGTTTTCCCACCTGTATTTGCTTTAGGCTTGGGTGTGTCAATGACCCTGTACTGTTTCTTACTAATACGCAGAAAGCTGAAGATTGTGGGCAAAGGTGAAAGTCCTGGGCCTAATGACACCTGTCCCTGGGCCTAGTGACAGCCCTGAATTAACTGCAATACAGTCTTTAAGGGGCAGATCCTCATGAGAGTTAAAGCTCCCATTCAGGAACCTAAAGGAATTACACAGCTGTGAGCATGCTCACCATCCACAGCACCTACTGTAGCACTGCTCCTCAACCATAGGGTAAAGCTTCTCTATACCAGAGACAGTAATCTGTCAAAAGACTAGACAGAGACCCTGGAACAAACTCGGAAAGGCTCCAAAAACCGGAAAGACTCCACAAACCTACTCCAAATGCCAGAAGCACTCCTCTCAGCTGTCTTTGCTAACAGAAACATAAAGCAACATAGCCACGGAAAGAAAAAGAAAAAACAAACTCTTCCACTACAAAACTACTCCACTATACACAATTCTCCCCATGGAAAGAAGATGAGAATAAGCCCTGTATAAGAGATGGTAATGTCATTACTTACATTATGACAGTATCCAAGAGACTTTTAGTCAGGCAGTATATGCTGTAAAAACCTGTAGAGTTGCCGCCAAATAAGGTTACAGGAATATTAAGAATGTAAAGTCAAGAGTTAGGCAATACCTTCATGCAGTTGCCTTTGCAGCCTTAATTTAGTCCTCTGTTACATGCACCTTAAATCACAGCCTTTAATTGCAAGAACACTACTTTTCGCCTGGACCTGTCTACTCCAGTGTACAGGATAAGACTGTACTCACCAAATGGGCACCTATTCATTACTTATTTCCACCCTCATCATTGAATGTGTGGCTCCACATCTTATTTGTGGCCACCATCCAAACCATGCACTGAATACAGAAGTATTTAATTTTCTCGTGAGCTTCATCATGAGTTCATCTCTGTGGAAGTTTGCTCCGTATGAAGTTCGTCTCTGCAGAAATAACTGAATGCTTCACAAATATTCATGAATGCTGTATAATGAAGTAGCATAGTTTTCCTATTTTATACATGGAGAGTTTAATTGCAGAAAGATTAAAGGCAAAATTATCCACTGATTGTTATGTCCAATTTGAGACACCCAGGGCTTGATTTTTCAGACTACTGAGTATTCCATAGCACATATGTTTAAAGCATAGATAGCTCCCATGGACTTCAAGTCAGAATGTGTATGAGTTTGGCCTCAGGAGTCTTAAGCTGGTTACTCAGAAGATAAAAAAAGCCCACTCATCACCTGAGAAATGTTTGGGTTAACCATGCACTACATGGACATTGTGGAGAGAAGAGTCCAGATCACTATGGCAACATGCAAGTAGCCATTCTTTCTCTCACTGTAGTCCTGTGACTTACTACACACCTTCCCCCTTCTGCAATGACTGAGGCAGGGGGCCTATAGACAGTTGCCTATGCTACACAACCCTGATTTACAGAGTAGGTACTCATGCAATTAAAAAGATACGATATATAAAATTGTTGCATCAAAATTCAAGGGCTACCTTATGTCAGGCATTTAAATGATCAATCTTCGAAACCTGAGGAATAATAATTTACTTCTGTTATTTTTTAAGCCAAAACAAAAACAAAGAAAAAATAATAATGCAGAAACATTCTGCTTCTCTGACATAGGTCATCAGCATGGATGGAATTTTTAGAATCCACTGTACAAGCTTTCTACTCTGTAAGATAGGGGAATTATCCAGCAGCAATAGAAGGCTGTTCTTCTCCATATACAGGAGCCCAGATTGCACTGTCATTATTAGGTGTTGGCAACATACTTTTCTATTTGGTGTCACAAGAATAGCTAAACAGCAATATGGAAACCTAGGAGTCCTGACTTTACTCATTACAGACCTTTCTGCTATTTCTCTCACACAGGTACAAACACACACCTTCCTGCCCCGTCCCCTCCCCCTTCCTGCTCTTATCCTCCAGCCCTGACTGTAATCTATTAGATGGCAGGGAAGATTTGCACTTTACAGACTAACCAGAGTAGACAATAGATAACACAAGCTTTTGTGAGCTTAAGCTTACTTTATCAGATGCTGTGAAAGGACATGCAACAGGCACTGTATTAGGAGAGAGAAATTGTTTTCTCTCCTCCTTCTAGGGCTCCTGTCTTTCCTTCACTCCTCTCATTCCTAGCTCCTGTCTCTCTCCCCCTTCTCTGTCTTCTGCCTCCCTACTGTGTTCCAGCCTATTTTTCCTCCTTGGCGCCTTCCTATACTGCCTAACATCTTCCCATTCTCGCCACCTCTTCCTTTCTTCTGCTCCTGCCATTAAAGCCAGGATGTTCCCCTCCCCCTCAAAACTGACAGGGTACCACCAGAGGAGGGAGGTCACTGAGAGAATGGAAGGACAGACTTCCTGCTCTCAGTTTCAGCTCCCGACTCTACAACAGCTCCTGATAAAAGGAGCAGCAACTGCTGACAGAGCCCTGCTCAGTCCCTCAACCTGTGCCTGGATGCTGCAGCGTGGTGGGATCTGCTTGGGAATGGAGCATGCTCAGTGCAGATGGAATCTGCCAATTTAGCTGTTTAGCTAAACAGACATGTCAAAAGACCAGCAAAAGTCATCTGCATGACATGAACCCTTCTGCTAAATCTCCAGTCCCTTCTCCAGAGCATTTGAAACACCAGACCTTCTCAGTAAAATGGTAACAAGGGATTAAACATGGGCAAAATAGACTATTTTCCCCTAGCCTCATTCTCAGAAATGGTTGAAGTATTCCAAAAATGTCAGCAGAAGGCAAATACCTGGTGTGCGAACTGCAGATCAACAGCATGAGTTAGGTGAAGTCCCAAGCAGTGGAAAGCAGGGTCTTCTAATGAGAGATGTTGAGTAACCTCAACTGCAAATAGAGCTACCTACAGCCTACAACTAGGCAAGCAAAATGACACGAGATATCCTGGAGGCAGCTCGTGGCTCCCAGGTGCCAACGTCTGACCTAAGGTAACACCTCCAGGCGAGCCCTGACGTTCCCTAGGCAAAGCGGGTACAAGAGGCGGGGAGCCGCACCACCCATGGGCGACTGCTTGCAAAGCAGCAGCGCCTGTCACGTCCCCGGAGCCGCCGTAACGGGGCGGGGCGGCACAGACCCGCCCCGCTGCTCACAGCCGAGCCAGGCTGCACCTACCGGCATCTGCGCGGCAGGCGCTGCAGGAGAGCCGCTGGCCGGGAGCCCGGACGGGGCGAGGAGGCACCGGGCACCCCCGGGAACAACTTGGGCTACGCCGACGGGAAACGCCAGCCCGAGCTCCTCCCGCCCCCTTTGCTCAGGACCCGACTTCTGGGCCAAGCCCCGGCGGAGCAGTCCGAGCCTCCCGCGGGCACAGACACGGCGGCTCTCCTCTGCCAGCTTCGCGCGCACACACGCGCGCGCGCACCCCGAGGAGCTGCGTGCGTATGCACACGCTCCCTCTGGTGGCGCACGGGCTCTCCCGCAGGCACAAGAGTGTGCACGGGTCTCCCCGAGACCCCACGGGCAGATCTCACCCCCGCCGTGCGGCGTGGGAAGGCGGGGGAGAGGAGGAGGAAGAGGGAAAGCGACCCGCGGGCGATCGGGAGCCACGAGATCCGTTCGGCCGCCGAGACGGGCTCCCGCTGCTCGGGCAGGGCGGGAGGCGAGCGGCGACACAACAAGTGTCCAGGACCGCCGCGCCGCGCCGCGCCGTGCCGCCCGCCCTTACGCTACAGCCAGCGTGCAGGGCAGCCTCCATGCACCAGTCGCCGGTCCCCGAGCGGGGCTGCCCAGCCAGGCGAAGCCGAGGGCGCAGGCAGCCCCACTCCCGTCCCAGGGCAGCCCGGCCCCCGGAACGAGGCGGCTCGCCCGCGGAGCCAAGGGTCTGCATATGGCGATGCGCCTCGCCATGGATTCGTTCCCGTGGCAGCCCCCCGACAGGGCCGCGAGCCACACGCCGGCTGTCCCCGGGAGCAGGGTACGGGCAGCTCCCGCAGCGCCGGGCACAGCCTCCCGCCACCTTCCAGCCCGCCCCGTATCGCCTCCGGGCACCGCTCCCCACGCACCGGGATCCTCTTCCCGGCACCCAGCGCCTCCGTTAAGCTGGCACCGCTTCCTCTCCCGGGCAGCGTCCGCCGAAGCGCCCCGCTCCCATCAGCACGGGGACCAGGAGCAGCTCCTTCCCCGCAGTCTCCCACGCTCCGACTCACGCAGCCGAGCCCCGAGGCGCAGCGCAGGGACCCACCCGGCTCCCGCCTCCCCCGGCGCCGGACGCGGCTCCCGGCTCCCGCTGCAGCTCTTACTTGGGCGCGGACAGCGCTGTGCTCCGCGGCTGCCCCTAGCGCGGCGCTCCTCGGGCTTCTCCATCACCGCCTCCCCGCCGGGACCGGCTCCCCGGCCCCCTGCCGCCCCTCGGGATTGTTATCCGCAGGAAGACGAAATCCAAAGGGAATGGTGCCCGCCGGTGCCGAGGCTCCGGCGCGGCGACTCCACTTCCCAGCGCAGCGGCCGCGAGCTGGGCTAGCGGCAGCCCCAGCTGGTGCCTGCGTCCGTGCTCCTGCCCGTCTCTCGCTGTGTGTGAGGATGTGCGGGGCAAGCGCAGCGCAGGCACAGCCTCCTCCCCCCTCTGCCTCCGCCTCTTGCTGCTGCCAGCCCGGAGAGGTGGAGCTCCGGCTGCTTATCAGATCCTGCGCGGAGAGCGAGGGACCAGGCGGGATCCGGAGCGCGCCGGCGGATCGCGAAGCTACGCGCCTCCTAAACCGGTAGTAGGCAGGGAGTCCCCCGCCTGGCTGGGCCCCTGCTTCTTACACGCATCGTGCCTGAGGAAGCGCGTCTCAGCAGCCCGTGGGAGTCGGCCCAAACTCCCAGTCCCAGTCAGCTCCCGTCCAGCCATCTCCGTGCCCCTGCAGAGATGCCCAGAAAAGAGCCCCGGTGCGACCCTAAATCCTCCCGGGATCGGAAAACTGTGTCCCCGAGATCCTGGACGGAGACACAGAGCCGGCGCTCCCGGCCCCGCAGAGCCCGAAGCCCCAGCTCCGACCCACGGGCCACGGCGCAGCGCTTCCGAGGCCCCGAGCGAGCGCTGCCTGCCCATGGCTGTCTCCTGAGCTCTTGGGCTTGGCCCCCTTCATTCCTCCCTGCAAGGGCAGAGCAGCCGCCACTCGTACAGCTCTTGACTTCCCATTTTATACGGAAGCTCGCCCCCACCATGGATCCCTCGGCAGGCCCTCCCCCTTTAACCGCATGAATTAGGGCTGTTTACTTGCCTGGAAACGTATGGAATTAGTCTCGTATTTTCTTCTCACAATGGTTTTTAAAGGGAGATTTGCAGTCCTTGAAGCTGATGGCAAAGTTGATTTACAGCGGCTCCCCGCGAAGCCGTGCGCTCCACTGGAGCAGAGGAGGTGGAGTCCTGCAGCCGCACCCGAGAGTGCTGGGGAGAGCCGCTAGAGGGGCTGCCGAGAAATGCGGTCTCCAGCGCTGAACCCTGCTGCAGCGCAGCTCGGCCCAGCCCCAGCAGCTCCTGCCCCTCGGCAGCGCCTGGCCTGGGCACCAGCAACACTGAAGGAGACCGAGCCGGATGTGGTCTGCAGCAAAGGGGGCCTTAGTTTGGCTTCAGTAACCAATGTAAGGCTTGGGGGACTACAGGAGGAGTGGGAGAGGAGGTCTCCTTTGCTAGGTATTGTGACCATTAGATCACAGACCAGTCAGGTTTTGAAGTAGCCTCCCCTTCATTCATTTCAGTTTCTGATTCCAGTTGTAGCCTCAAAACCAAACAGTGACCAGAGCTTTTCTATAAATAACTTTCTGGCTGTCTTTGGCCTGATATACAATGAAGGCAAAAATCCCTGTGTCCATTGTTACCAGAGTCAGGGAATATGGATAGTTGCCATATGACAAGCAATGGCTTCTGGAAACCCCAAACCTGACCAGATGATTGGGCTAGGAACTGCAAATCATATCCCTTTTATCAGCATCCAAGTGAGTTATGATTTTACAAGATGGGGTCAGACCCCTCTTGGGTTGATGACAGCAGCTGCAGGCCCCCACCCTGGCACTGCAATCCCTTTGCAAACTTCCACCAGCCCTACAGCAGGACTAAGTCAATAAATGTTGTCAGTTGTTTGGGATCTGCCTATGGCAGCCTGATGGGGGGAGTAGTCAGAGCTATTACCCAAAGACAGCATGTTCCCCTACGATAATCATGCACTTCATCCACAGGCAGCTCCAGCGTTAACAGGCCCTTCTGTTCCTTTAATAAGCATGCAAGCTTTTTGCTGATTGCCTGGGTTTGCAGGCTAGATTCTGACTTTTTGCCAAAGGTTTGAACACTCTTAACATTCAGCCAGGCACTTCCAGGCTGAGCTGCAGGGCAACTATCCTAGGCAACGAGCGGCTCTCTACAGAAGTTGTGCACTCCACGTTGCAAGAGCAAAATACCTAGGATGGGGCCCTGGACACATATGGCTAGCACCATAGGGACTGGTCTTCAGGTGCAGTGGAACAGGGACAGTCAGTTCTTCACGCTTCAACCTTATGCAGTCCAGTTTTGGAAGCAGACTCCGTCATGGATTTACAGCTACAATGACAGATAGCCTTCTCTGCTCTTCTGCAGCATGGAGAGATGGACAGAGAGAAGTGCTGCTTCGTGCTAAGCTAAATGAACTTGTTGCAGCACACAGCCTACACCTCCCCATACACAGGTTCCTCTCCTTTGATGTCCTACTGCACCCTCTCGGGTCGTGACCCAAATGAGGGTCTCAGGGGCAATACCTGCAGCACTGCACACAAAGGATGAGCCGCACCATGTGCCAGGAGCTTCCCCGCTCCCAGGCCACCACCGCCCCTGCACTCCACTCCCAGCAGTGAGTTGTGGTAAAAAAAGGTTGGGAACCACTGCTCTAGAGCAATGGTGGTCAGTGTTCTCGCCCCACAGTCTGAGTGAGTGGTACAGGCCTACTTTGCAGCCTGAATGCATCCATGCTCCAGCCCAACCCAATGCATCAACCTGATTCTGCACAGGGGATCCAGCTGCATGCTACCCCAGCCCTGAATGCCAGATCTAGCCATGGAATGACCACAGGCCCACCATGCATTGGCAGATTAAGATTTATTGCAGCCTCGGGCAAATAGAAAATCGGAGTCTTCACAGGGAAGAGCCCTAAACCACAGTGCCGCACCTGCACCCAGCCCCCAGCTGCACCCAGGTCAGAACAGGTGGCTTGCAGCCCCCTGCATACTGCCAGGCTTTTCCTTCCCACAGGGGCAGAGGATGCAGGTACTTGGCAGTAAACTAAAGGTAGACTCTGGCAACCACAAGGGCACTTCTCTGCCTGCTGCCCAGCAGAGCTGAGGGGTGGGCCCTGGCTGAGTCTTCGCCAGGAGAAAGTGACAGCAACAGGGAGTTGGAGCCAACCTGGGTATGTGGGGGACAGACAGCACCCTCTGGGAATCCCTGCTCCCTGAGCAGCTGCCCACGCACCTTAAGCAGCAGTTGGCACACCCAGGTCAGGAGAGGGACAGGGTGGGGCAGAGGCACCAAAGCAGAGCAGAGAGCTCTCCTCATCTCTCTCACCTGTTTCTCCAAGGATTAACTCTCTCCTCTTCCTCCTCTGAGCTCGCACTATTGCCACCACTCCCACCACACCTCCATGGTGGAGAGGCCTTTGTACTCCCACACCCTGCTGCACCAACAAGATTCAGAAAAATCCAGGCCAGATTATTCCTCCCAGAGCCTAGTACAGCATTTGGGATCCCAGCCAAAGCCCATGTTCTCGCTCTCTCTCTCTCTCACACACACACACACACACACTCTCTCTCTCTCTCTCTCTCTCTACAGATTTTTCCCAGGGGACATTAATCCACCCCTGCATCATGGACCAATATTCTAGCACTCAGGGCCACATTTTCTGTCCTATGGGGCTCCTCATGGGTCTGGAAACCAGGGGGTGGGGACCACCTGCAGGTGCTGCTGGCAGTGGTGGCAGCAGCCAGCGGCGGTTGTGAACCACCTGCAGATACCACCAGCAACACGGCAGGGTGGTGGCAGGGTGGCGAGCAGCGACCACCCACAGGCTCCACTGACACTGACAGCGGCGCCTTTTTGCAGGGGGTGCAATGCCACACTCAGGGGATGCACATGCACCTAAGTGCGCCCCCTATGCATTGCCCCTGATTCCAGCCTTCAAGGGACTGCCAGGAGCAGACTCAGGGAGTGCCACATGCATGTGCATGCCCACATTCATGCATGTGGCCCAGAAAGAGCTGGCCATCCTGGAGAGCAGCTCCCTGCAGGTAAATTTATGGGGAGTGGAGGGGGTCTGGGGGGGCAGATGTAGGACCCCTTGATGAGGTGGGGAGTGAGGCAGGGGCTGCCCAGCCAAGGCAGTGCATGGGGCCCTGGGTCTGAGGTGGGGAGAGGGACAGAGCCATGGGCAGCTCATCCGTGGGGTGTGGGGAAAAGCAGTTCCCTGCTGCTGCTTGCCCCCCACCCCCAGGAAGGGGGGCATTGGAGGGCAAGTGTCTCTCAGACTTGTGCATAGGGCGAGGGCAGATGCAGGCTGCCCACTGTGGGCTCAGGTCTTCCTGTCCTGCTGCTTTTTCCCCAGGAGCCCCGTGCTGTCATGGTGATGCATCCCCTGTCCACCTGGCAGCAGCTGGGGTGGTGGTGGCATAGAATTGTGCTGCCCACTGCTGCTGATGTAGGACTCATAGATTCATAGATTGTTAGGGGCTGGAAGGGACATTGCAGATCATCAGGTCCAGCCCCGCAGCTCTAGGCAGGAAGTCAACTGGGGTTAGGTGATCCTAGCGAGGTGACTGTCTAGTCTCCTCTTGAAAACCTCCAGGGTAGGTGACTGCACCACCTCTGGAGGGAGTTCATTCAATATTCTGGACACCCTAACTGTGAAGGAATTTTTTCCTGGTATTAAGCCTGAAACATCTTTCCAGGAGTTTGTATCCACTGGTCCTTGTCTTCCCTGGGGGTGCCGTAGTGTACAGGTGTTCACCAAGCTCCTGATGCACTCCTCTGATAGAGCGGTAAGCTGCTATCAAGTCCCCTCTCAACCTTCTCTTCTTTAGGTTAAAGAGGCCCAGGTCCCTCAGCCTTTCCTCAGATGACTTGCCTAGCAAGTCCCTGATCATACAGGTGGCTCTTCTCTGGACCCTCTCAAGCTTTCCCATGTTCTTACTGAAATGTAGTGCCCAGAGCTGGAAGCAGTACTCCAACTGCAGTCTCACCAGTGCTGAGTACAGTGGGAATATCACTTTGTTAGTTTTACACGAGATGCATCGGTTGATGCATGCCAGCATGTTATTTGCCCTGCTGACCACCGCCTTGCACTGACACCTCACAGTCATGTGCTAGTCAATCATTACTCATAAGTCCTTTTCGGCTGTGGTGCAAGCCAAGCTGTCACCACTGAGCCTTTATGTATGTTGAGGGTTGTTATCTCCCAGATGGAGCACCTTATACTTGGAAGTGTTAAATTTCATCTGGTTCTGGTCTGCCCAACTCTCTAGCCTGTCCAGGTCTGCTTGTATCTGCAACCTATCTTCTGATGTGACCACACGGTCCCATAATTTGGTGTCATCCATGAACTTGGCCAGCGAGCTTTTCACTCCCTCATCCAAATCATTGATAAAAATTTTGAAAAGCACCAGTCCATGCACGGACCCCTGAGGGACACCACTGGCCACTTTGTGGCAAGACAACACAGGTCCATTCATGAGAACTCTCTGGGCCGTACCCTGTTGCCAGTTTCCTACCTACTGAACTGTCAAGCAGCTGAGCCCACAATCTTCCAGTTTTCCCATAAGGATATCATGAGATACTAGATCAAAAGCCTTTTGGAAGTCTAGGTATATAACGTCTACCTCATCCCCCATGTCCAGGTGGTGAGAGGCCTGGTCATAGAAGGAGATGAGTTTGGTACGAAAAGACCTACTCATGACAAAAGTCATGCTGGCTGTCGTTCAGAACCTTACCTTCCACAAGTGTATCACACATAGATTCTTTAATGAGTTTTTCCAGGATTCTTCCTGGGATAGAGGTTAGGCTGACTGGCCTATAGTTGCCTGGGTCCTTTCTCTTCCCCTTCTTGAAGATGGGCACAATGTTCACTCTCTTCCAGTCCTCAGGGATTTCCCTGCGTGCCACAAATTCTCAAAGAGCTTTGCTAGGGGTTCTGCAATGACCTCAGCCAGCTCCTTCAAGCACTCTCTGATGGAGTCCATCCAGTCCTGCTGACTTATAAATGTCTAGTTTTTCTACACACACATGCTGGCTTGTTCAAAGAGGAAACCTTTTGGGTAATTCTTACTGACTCAAAGAGTCAAATGTTTTCAATAAGTGGGACATTTTTCTCCATTTCTATTGTTATTAAGTAAGTTGTGATATAAGTCCATTTATGAACAGAACTACTTGTACCACACACACCTTTCTGAGGTGTCAGATTTCCTTCATTTCTATGTTGTTGTTATGAACTATATGATCAATAATCAGAATGCAAGGATTAAGCTAGCAGCCATTTGTATTATGCTGCTGTCACTTTAGTGAAGAAATCAAGATCTAGAAGTAGGAAAGGAAAAATCCTCCAAAGCCTGAAGTACTGCCCCAACTGAGCCCTTAAGATTCAAAATTCAGCCACATCATGGAATCACAACTGCCAACTCAGGACAGAGTAATATCTGAGAAAGACCTTGAGGTCTAGACAGTATTACAAAAATGTGTGTGGCTAATTTGCCTGTACAGTTACCATAACTGTACATGTACTCATGGAAATTTGTTTGACCTCCCCTGTTAGGATTCCATTTGTATGGTCACTTGCTAGGTCTGAAGCTGTTATACAGGAAAACATACTAGAAACATTGGTCTGACCTATAAAAGCACTACAGGAAAGTTTTGATAGAATCAAGTTCCACCTAACTGCAGTCTGCTTCCAGTCTGTGATAGGAACCAGTTAGTTAAGCCAACAACAGTACTCCCAACCATGACACCACACAGAATAGGCATCTACTGGGGCTTACATGGCCCAGGAGTGCTATCTATGGACACATCAGCCTACAAAGAGACTTGCTAGGTATGCAACCCAAGGCACATGTGCCACATGGTACAGAGAGTTGTGGGGGGGGATGCATGGTTATGGGCACCTCCTCTAGTCTAGCCTATAAAGCAAACTGGCCAGCTGACTGCATTGGTCTGTGTTTTACAAGGCAGCTGGTTGTTTTGTGGAGTCCTGTGTGCCAATCCATAAACTGCACTGCATTGTCAGCTGCTTGGGTGTGTTATTATGCACAGATGTACTACCCTGTACAGCCTTTAACTAAGCTTGCAGCAGTGGATATATGTACAACCTAGAAGTGTGTTTTGGTTAGCATTTAATGACAGTTAAGCATGTTAGTCACTGAGGCTCATCAGAAGCAAACAATAGCCATGGCTCAGTGAGATGAAGCCTGGGTAACTGTCAAGCCAAGTCCTTAATTCAGGGCAGACAACAGGATGATGCCATAACATGGGCCATGAATGTAACATTGTAAGAGTGCATGGGAGCCAGTGATATTTTTTTCTCCATCTCCCTGAACTACCAACCTGTCTTTGAAAATGGGCCTAAGCACAGAGCTGGCAGTTGTCCATTCCAGCTGACTCAGAAGGACAAGGACAGCCTGCTGCCTTCACTCTCATTCATTGTTTCCTCCCAACTTAGTACTTAGTAACAGCAACTTTATCTCTAGGCACAGGTATATCCAGAGGAGGTATGGCAGTGTGGTCCAGAAAGGGTGTGGCAATGTGGTTGCACCACCTTTTGGCTAAGTCACACGTGAGCTGTCAGCACAGAGCTCTCACCGCTGCTGCTGAATTCTACAGGGTGGAGGAGGTGCAGAGGGGAAGAGCAAACAGCAGCAATATTCACCCCTTGGTTTCCAGCCAAAAAGCAGGGGCTCCAGCCAGGCCCTACCCTGACCAGTTGGTGAGCTGAGAGCTCATTGCATATATACCACACAGCCAAAGTGTGAGGGATGCAGCCCCCTTGCCCTGCTCCTGGATCTTCTGCCATACTTAGAAAAGCTGAATCAGTTTGTAGGGATCAACCAAATCAGGGCTTGGACCCAGTCTCCTTCTCCACCCTCCAAGGACCTTTCATAGTTATATCCATGACAATCCCATCTACCAGCTCGCAGACTCTCTTAGTCCTGTGAAAGGGTTCAGGGTACAAAAAAGCCCAAAGTATAGGATGCTTTGTGCTGGTCTGCTCTGACAGGACACAGAGACAGCTGTTCCCTGGTTCAGGTGGGACCTTGTCAGAACAAAGCCTGCAAGGGACTAGCACCCAGATAAATCTCTGGGAAAGCAAGATGAAAGGAAAGCACGGAGAACAAATGAATGTTACAAGAGGATAAATACCCCCTCCCCAACACACACACAGAGCAAAGCTGGCTGCCGTCTGCTGCAAGAAGTTCAAAGACTCTTCTGTTCTCTCTCCTTAGCTCTGGGCTCCACAGGAGAGGTAGCTGTGTAGATTTGGGCAGCAAATGCTAATAACATAGATATTCTAACAATTTACTTGCTTCTACAATTAAAAAATGAAGGGTTTAAATACCAAACACAAGAGGCAACATGAAAAAAAACTCCTCATCCTTAGCATAGCTCCGGTTATTGAAGTCATGCAGAACTATGGGGTGACTTGGAGACTTCAGCCAGGATTCAAAGAATAAACTGGCTGCCAAGGGAGATTCAGCCATGCCCAGTGTATAGTTTAGAAGGTGTTGTGTGGATTGTGAGGGAAAGCAGAGCAATTGTTTTACTGATACTGGGGTGTAGCTGAGGAGGTGTGGTACTAATTTCCCAGTAGAACTGGGAATGTGTTTCATGGATTATGGGATGTAGCTTGCAAGGTACTATGTTGGTTGTGGGGTGTAAACATGAGTCCCCCTGCGCTGGTTTTTATGGAGGTTGAGGAGTGTGTTCTTAGAATGGTTCTCTTTCTCTCTGTCTTTTTCTTGCCTGCAGGATGCCTGCTGCCGAATTATTGAGAGATTGTTTTTATTACTGTTTTAACTCTTTTTTTAACCTTGTTTTTCTCTCGGCTGCACTTTCACTTACTCATTAATTTTGGTATTTTTCTCACGGTATATAACCCCTGTCACGGCTGCCATGGCAACAGGAGGGAATGTGCTCAGTACTAAAATATCCTCTCAAAAATAACAAAAATAAGAAAACAGAGGCAGCTTGTGTTGGCTGCTGCAAATGCAGATCTGGCCCAGCTTTCATAATGATGGAAGAATAAGAGATTCTGCAAGCTGAGGAAAGCCCCAAGCTCAACACCCCAAAATTTATCAGTCCTCTTGGTTCTAATGTTTTTCCTGTGCTTCAGTTTGATTGTGAGACTGCTCATTCAGTATTATTGAGTGAGTTCTGGAGATGAGTCTCCTTTGCATTCTTTCACCAGAGATCAATTTCCTTCCTCTCTGGAGTAGCTCCCCAATATTTGCAGATGCTAATCAAAACTCCAAAGAAAATCTAAGAAAAATCAAGAGCAAGGGTATGGAGATGCTGCAAATAGTGTTCTTGCTGAGCTCAGGCATGTTTCCCTCCTGATTTTTATCCAAGATAAAATAACGGAACAGTTAATTTGAGACTGTATAAACAAAGAATTAGAAGCTAAAAATATATATGCCAGTCAGCATGGTTTCATGGAAGGTAGGTCTTGTCAAACAAGCCTGTTGTCTTTTTTTGACAAGATTACAAGTCTGGTTGTTAAAGGCAACTGTGTTGATATGGTACATTTGGATTTCTCCAAGGCATTTGATTTACTAGCACATGACATTTTGATTAAAACTTACATCATATGGAATTTGAAGGGCACATATTAGATGGATTAAAACTGGTTCATTGACATGTCTCAAAAGGTGCTTATTAATGGAGAGATATTTGTAAGTGGCTATTTCTGGTGAGTTTCCCCAAGGATCAGCTCTTGCTCCACAACTGTTTAATATTTTTATCAACTATATAAACTATACAAAGACTGATAACATAGTAAATCATGATAACAAACAATTGTTCAATCAGCCAGTTAAATGGCTAGTCATAATCCAATAAAATGTGTTTTAATACAGCTAAATGCAAGAATACAGTTGATAAGAATGTAAGCTATAATAATAACAGGGCTGTCCAATTTCAAAGCCCCAGGGGACCAAACACTTTGAGGGCCATATCAGTACCAGGCGAGCCACGGGCCACTAAGCCCCAGGCTCATAGATACTCCCCACGACAACCCTGCTGCACCGAGCAACCCCTCGTCCCCTCACCCCCTGGCCCTGGACTCACCCTCAGCTCCCTAAGCAACACACTGCATTGCCCAGCCTCCTGAGATGGAGGCAGGAAGCAACAGCCAGAGGACAGAAGGGGAGCCTGGAGATTCCAGCTGCAGTTGCATCCAGAACTGCAGGAGCAGGAGGAAACATGGCAGCTGGGTGAGAGCCTGGGAACCCCATGTGGGCAGGGACCTACTAGCTGGACAGCCTTCACTTACAGGGTGGGTAATTTATTCAAAGCAGTCACTCAGGGCGTGTTTAGTACTGTCTACAGTGTAGATATATCCTAAGAAAAAAAATTGTGGGTCATAGTGGATAATTGCTTCAACATGACCCCTCAGAGCAATGCCATGGCAAAAAGGCTAATGTGATCCTCAAATACATCAAAGGAAGGGAAGTATCAAACAGAAACAAGAAGTGGTCGCTATGTGTAAACAAACAAAGGTGAAAGCATCCCATTTACAGGCCATAGAAGCAGGAGTCCACTTTTTCTTTAACTTCAGCATGATAAGGAGGTGATGTAGTCAACACCACACTCTAGCTGCACTTTACCCCTAGGTAGCATCTGGTATCAGCTGGATAGGAGGTGAGGGAGCTTCACAGGCATGCTAGAAGTGAAAGCATGAGAAGGAACCCAGCCTTTTTAATCTGTACCTAGTCACCCAAGCAGCTGAGCTACACATCTCCCAAACTCTGTATGGCACTGGTAAAACCACTGCCAGAGTACTGTATTTACTTCTGGTATCCACACTTTACAAATGGTGTGAAAATATAGCGAACCAAAAGAAAGTCTATAAAAATGATCCAATAGCCAGAAAAAAGGCCTTACAATATAAGGCTTAAGAGAATATTGAGCCATGACTTAGTCACTGTGCACTTGCACCTAAAAAACGAAATCTGAAAGTGGAGGGTTATTCAATCTTGCCACAAACGTAAAACAAGATCCAGTAGCACAAGGCTGAAGTTAGACAAATTCAACCTTTTAATAAAATTTAATTTCCTAGCAGTGAGAGTGATTAAACATTGGAATGTTTTTTCAGAGGGATGTGATAGATTCACAAAATCATTTGGAGTCTTTAAAATGAGATTAGATATATTTCTAAAAACTATAATTTAATCAGACTTCTGAGAAAATTTGTACAGGTTGGGCTGAGTGGTCATGATAGTCCCTTCTGTCTTGTAATGTCATGGTTTTTAAGTGATGCTTTAATGCTCAGTAAAATAGTCTACTGTACATTAAAGTGTACATGGGGATGCATCCTATGAACCACCTCTTCATCCCCTGCCTTGATAGAACAGGATTACCAGTGACCTCCACATTCCCAGAACACTTCTATTGTACCAAGACAATAGCTATAATAAAAACACATGCTTCAGAGTGTTTGTTGCCTGCTGGAGCTAGGAAGAAAATTTCCCCCCAATCATAACTGGTCAGAAGTGCTTTTGTTGTGGTTCTTTTTTTCTACATCCTCTGAAGCATCAGAGCAGGAGGTATGATGGTACATAGTATCATAGAATTATAGAAAATTAGGCTTGGAAGGGACCTCAGGAGGTCATCTAGTTCAACCCCTGATCAAAGCAGGACCATCTCCAACTATAACATCCCAACCAAGACTTTGTCTACCTGCATCCAAAAAAACTCTAAGGGAAGAAATTCCACAACCTCATTGGGTATAACCTGTTCCAGTGCTTTACTACCCTTCCAGTGAGAAAGTTTTTTCCTAATATTTAACCTAAACTTCTCTTGATGCAATATGAGACCATTGCTCCTTATTCTGTCATCTGCTACCACTAAGAACAGTCTAGCTCAAAAAAGAGCAATTATTTTGGGCAGAGGGCCACTTACTGAATTTTGGCAAGCTGTCAAGAGCCACATAGGTAGCCCCACCCCCTTGACAGGCGCCCCGCCCCCTGGCCACCATCTTGTGACCAGAAGTCCTACCACATAACCCCTGACCTTTGCCACCAAAAGTCCCTCCCCTTCCCCTGGAGTGTATCCCTTTGAACAAGGGGTTTTGCCATGTTGGAACCAGAAAAATACCAAATTATATTCTAAAAAGTGAACATCTACAACATTCATTAATTTGATTTCAAAAAAATATTTTTGTCCTGATTTACATGTGTTTGTGTAGTGTACATAGAGGTGATTGCACAATAGCTTAAAATGAAGTCTTACTCTTGTATATTGTGGGAGGTGGGTATAGGTTTGTGGAGGACTGTGGGTGTGTGGGTTTGTGGAGTGAGGGAGCATGTGGAGGTATGTGTGGACATGTGGGGTGTGGGGTTTGTGGGGGGCCTGTGTGTGGGGAAAGGGTGGCTGGGGCCTGTGTATGGCGGTATAAGGGGGGTGTGGGTGCATGTATATGGTGAGGTGTGCGTGTGGGACTCACCCAATGAACACACACTCACACTCTGCCCCTGAGCCTCCACACAAACACACACACACATATGGGTGTCTGGTGCCTCTTGAGTCAGGGGGGCATGTGTCCCTGACACCGATCCTGCTGGTGGGAGGCAGGGAAGTCCCTTGGTGGTTGATCTTGCTGACCAGGGGGTGCCCCATGGCCGATCTTACTCACAGTAAACGTGGCCACGCCACTTCTGGAACTCCCACAGATGCTTCCAGAAGCGGCACAGCCGCTTTTGCTGGTAGCCCCGGTCCCCAGTCAGCGATCACAGGGGACTGGTACTCCTGCCTGCCCCCCTGCCCACCGGCTAAACAGGGAGCACAGCCTGATAGTGGGTGCACTGACACTCTCAGGGAGTGCATGTGCACCCCCGTGCACCCCTATGTGTCACCGCTGCGCGTGTGTGCATGCACACGCACGCACACACACACATGCCGCTGCGTGAGCCTTCACACACACACTGCCTCTGCGTCTGAACACACATGCACTGTCTTTGAGCCTATGTGTGCAGACACACACACACACACATACTGCCCTTGTGCCTGCCTGCATGCGCACATGCTCTGCCTCTCAGCCTGCACACGC
>JAGPOW010003447.1:3919103-3932296 GCA_030014935.1 Caiman crocodilus | reverse complement strand
TGCATGATCAGAGGTCAGGGAAGCAGACCCTACTATGACAAGCTGAGAGCCCTGAGGCTCTTTAGCCTGGAGAAGCGCAGGCTCAGGGGTGATCTGGTGGCCACCTATAAGTTTATCAGGGGTGGCCACCACTATCTGGGGGAAAGTTTGTTCACCAGAGTGCCCCAAGGGATGATGACTAGGTCGAACGGTGATGAACTACTACAAGACCATTTCAGGCTGGACATAAGGAAGAATTTTTTTTACTGTCCAAGCCCCTCCAGGTCTAGAACAGCCTGCCACCGGAGGTGGTTCAAGCGCCTACATTGAACACCTTCAAGAGCAAACTGGATGCCTATCTTGCTGGGATCCTATGACCCCAGCTGACTTCCTGCCCTTTGGACAGGGGGCTGGACTCAATGATCTTCCAAGGTCCCTTCCAGCCCTAATGTCTATGAAATCTATGAAACCATATTGAAGGCCTTTTTAAAATCTAGTTAGATGACATCTACCTTGTCTCCTTCATCTAAGCATGTTGTGACCTAGACATAAAAAGAAACAAGGTTAGTCAGGCAGGAACTACCTGCCGTGAACCTGTGCTGATTGCTCTTCAGCATTATTTTTCCTGCTGGACTCCCTAAAATGTGATTCTTAATAATTTTTTGAAAGGTTTTCCCAAGGACAGAATTGAGGCTAACTGACCTATAGTTACCTGGATCCTAATTCCTTCCCTTCTTGAAAAGAGGGATCACATTGGCCCTTTTCCAATCCTCTGGGACCTGACCCAAGCATCTCACGAATGCTCAAACAACCGTGACAGTGGTTCTGCTATGACACTGGCTAATTCCTTCAGTACCCTTGGACAAAGATCACCAGGGCCTGCTGGCTTAAACACATCCAGCCACTCAAAGTGTCCCTTCACTAAGGTGGCACTAACAGTCAGCGGGCTGGTTTCCCTTCTGTGCTGATCTATAATTCAATCTGGAGATTTGTCCTGGTCCATGTAGAGGAATACAAAAATCAAAACACACTTTGAAGAGCTCAGTTGTGACCCTCCTATCTGTCACCAATTGCTCTAGTCTGCCCTGTAGGGGTCCTATGTTACCCTTCACCTTCTTTTTGCTCCCTATATATCTGTAGAAGGACTAGTGCTGTTACCATCACTGCCTTAGTCCTACTGCAGTCCTCTCTAGGTATTGTTACCTTGTGGTGGAGAGATTTGCATATTCCAGTGAACCCAAGAGCAATGACATCTGAAGCTCTCACTCCTGGTAGGATCACCCATGGCTGTAAGGTCACAGAGGAGGTTCCAGACAAAGAACGATCCAAGAAGTCCTCAATGACAGAGCAGGCAGAGGAATGCTGCGGCCCCAACAGCTGCGAAGGTTGAAGAAAGCTACAATGGAAAAGTGGCCCCAGTCATCATGGTTCGCTATGCCACTGAACCCAGCCACCAGCCACAAAGACCATGTGGATCTGACTGCCTACCGGAGTCCCCACACTAGTGAGATGACAACAGCAGTCCTGCTCCCCCTGATTGGCAGTGGTGGGAGTCAAGGTGGCAGAAGCTACTAGTGGGGCAGCCAAGATCCCTACTGGTAGAAGACCTGGCTGTGACTCTTGTGGCTGTGGGTTGGAAAGCTTCTTGAAAAAACCATCAAGGATGGACTGCCTTGCCTTCTTCTTTTTGTCACGAAGCATCTCAGAGTAATAATTCATAGCTTGTAACACAGTCCTTTTCACTGCGCAGCTTCACAGATTCATAGATGTTAGGGTCGGAAGGGACCTCAATAGATCATCGAGTCTGACCCCCTTCATAGGCAGGAAAGAGTGCTGAGTCTAGATGACCCCAGCCAGACGCCCACCCAACCTCCTCTTGAAGACCCTCAGGGTAAGGGAGAGTACCACTTCCCTTTGGTGCCCATTCCAGACCTTGGCCACTCTAACTGTGAAGAAGTTCGTCCTAATGTCCAATCTAAACCTGCTCTCTGCTAGCTTGTGGCCATTATTTCTTGTAACTCCCGGGAGCACCTTGGTGAACAAAACCTCACCTATTCCCTTCTGTGCCCCCATGATGAACTTATAGGCAGCCACAAGGTCGCCTCTCAGCCTTCTCTTGCAGAGGCTGAAAAGGTCCAGGTTCTCTAGTCTCTCCTCATAGGGCTTGGTCTGCAAGTCCTTAACCATACAAGTGGCCCTTCTCTGGACCCTCTCCAGGTTATCTGCATCCCTCTTGAAGTGCGGCACCCAGAACTGCATGCAGAACTCCAACTGCAGTCTGTCCAGTGCCCGATAGAGGGGAAGTATCACCTCCTTGGAACTATTCATCATGCATCTGCTGATGCACGATAAGTGCCATTGGCTTTTCTGATGGCTTCGTCACACTGCTGACTCATGTTCATCTTGGAGTCCACTAGACTTGTCTTTGGAAGGAATGAGCTTCCCTCTAGTTCCACTAGGACTCCAAGATCCCTTTCCACTTCCCTGCCACCCAGCAGGTCATTCTCTAGGCAGTAGGTGTGCTGGACATTTTTCCTTCCTAGCTGCAGCACTTTGCATTTCTCCTTGTTGAATTGCATTCTGTTGTTTTCTGCCCACTTGTCCAACGTGTCCAGGTCTGCTTGTAGTTGTTCCCTGCCCTCCAGCATGTCCACTTCTCCCCACAGTTTTGTGTCATCTGCAAACTTGGGCAGAGTACACTTCACTCCCTTGTCCAAGTCGCTGATGAAGACATTGAAGAGTATCGGTCCAAGGACCGAGCCCTGTGGAACCCTACTGCCCACAACCTTCCAGGTTGAAACCAACCCATCCACCACAATTTTCTGGGTGCAACCCTCTAGCCAATTCTCCACCCACCAGACTGTGTAGTCATCCAAGTCACAGCCTCTTAACTTGTTCACCACTATGGGGTGGGGTACCATATTGAAGGCCTTCCTGAAGTCTAAGTATACAACATCCACCCCTCCTCCTGTGTCCAGGCATTTCGTAACCTGGTCATAAAAAGAGATTAGATTAGTCAGGCACAATCTGCCTGCTATGAACTGTGCTGGTTTTCCCTCAGCATAATTTGTCCTGCCGGACTCTTGCAGATGTGAGCCTTGATAATTTTTTCAAAGATTTTGCCAAGGATGGAGGTGAGACTGACTGGCCTATAGTTGCTTGGGTCCTCCTTCCTCCCCTTCTTGAAAATGGGACCACATTGGCCCTTTTCCAGTCCTCTGGGACTTGGCCCATGCTCCATGAGCGTTCAAATAGTCCCGCCAGTGGCTCTGCAATGATGTCGGCCAGCATCTTCAGCATCCTTGGATGGAGCTCATCCAGGCCTGTTGACTTAAAGGAATCCAGTTCTTCCAAGTGACTCTGCACCATCTCAGGGTCTACGTATGGTAGTCTGGAGCCTGGCTGCTGCCTCTCTACAACTCCAGTGAGAGACTTGTTGTGCCTCTCGCTTAGGAACACTGAGGCAAAGAACTTGTTGAGGAGTTCAGCCTTGTCCCCTCTATCTGTTACCAATTGTTTCTGCCCATTTAGCAGGGGTCCTATTCCTCCCTGGGCCTTCCTTTTACTCCTTATATATCTAATAGGACTTCGTTCAAAGTCAGGATCATTCTCTGACAGAACCTCCATTGCATGAGAGACCTCACTTAGGTAGTCAGACAATACCTTCATTATCAAGAAACTCCCTGGGGGAACCACTTAGCTCTTGTCTGCATTGTCCATCTCCTCCTGTCCAACTCACTGCTCAGTCAACTCTTGCAGCTCATCATTTGTTAGTG
The DNA here is from genome assembly GCA_030014935.1 of Caiman crocodilus. Lineage (NCBI taxonomy): Eukaryota > Metazoa > Chordata > Crocodylia > Alligatoridae > Caiman > Caiman crocodilus. Next base: position 3,928,541 of record JAGPOW010003447.1, on the reverse strand, counting down.
TCTCCAAGTGGCTATCCAGCAGCTCCTGCACATTGTCAACATTAACTTACTTGAAGCCCACTGCCTGTGCCATTTGTGCGATGTCAGTGCTGATGGCCAGAATCTCGGGCTCTAACCCAACAGTCATTCTTATATTGGGCCACACCTTTTGCCAAACATCATTAAGATGGTGATTGGTCACTTCTGCCTAGGCCTCTCTGATATTGTTGATTGCCTTCATGATGTTGTAATCCTTCCAAAAGCTCTTGATTGACTGTTGCTGACCATCATTAGCCTCAATCAGTTGGTTAAATGTGTGCCTCAGGTAACAGACTTTAAAGGGCACAATACAGCCCTGGTCCATGCATTGCAGAAGCAAAGTTGTGCTTGATGCAAGAAACACAACTTCCACCGGAATGCGTGTATGAAGTGAACTGAGGTTTGAAGGGTGACCTGGGGCACTATCTAGCAGCAACAACACTTTGAATTCAAAACCATTTTCTATTCAATAATGCTGTACAACACAACAAAAATAATTAATGAACCAGTCAGTGAACACATCCATTGTCACCGAGGCCTTCTTGTTTGATTTCCAGATAACAAGCTAGTTAGGTTTGGAAAAACCCTTCATCACCAGAGGTATCTCTAAATGGTAGACAGCAGGGACTTCAGCTTAACATCTCCCAATGCATTACTGCCCAACAGTAGGGTTAAACAGTCTTTGGCAGCCTTAAATCTGGAAGCTCACTTCTCTTCTTGGGAAGTTCCAGAGGGCAAATGCTTCCAGAACAGCCCTGTCTCATTCACATTAAACACTAAATTTGGAGGGTAGCCCCCTGCTTCAACCACAGCCTTCAGCACTGCAGGAAATTCTTTTGCTGCCTGGATGTTGTCACTGGCAGCTTCACCCATGATGCAAATGCTGTGAATTTTGGTTCACCTCTTGAACTTCTCAAACCATCCATGGGAAGTCACAAACATCTCAGTTGACTCCTTGCCTCCCTGAGCCTTCAAATGATCAAATAGACTCAGTGCCTTCTACATTATCATCGCTTGACTGAGTGGCATGTGGCACCGTGTCGTATTGTCCACCTGAACACTTAACATTTTCTCCAAAACACTGCTTTGTATGCATGTTAGCTTAGTAGCAGTAAAGTCACTAAGTTGTAGCACTGAAGCCTTCACTTTGTCTGCTTGGTTTAAAATGGTATTTAAGTCCTCTCACTGTCCACTCTGAGGTGCACATGCAGTCACCGCCAGCATGGAGTTGATGCTGGAGCTATGAAGCCCGGCACAGCTGTTTGCAGTCTACTTGTTGCTTGCTGCAGCTGTCCAGATCTCAGGCTGGCTACAAACAGCTGCACTGGGCTCCGGAGCCCAATCATCACCTCTGTGCCAGGAGTAGGGGAGAGACCAGGGTTGCACTGCCTCAGGCCTCTCCCTTACCTTCTGTTCCAAGGCATGCACGTACATGCTGGTACAGAGCTGATGCCAGAGTCCAGTACAGCTGTTTGCAGCCTCCTGGCTGCAGCTGCCCAGAGCCCAGAAACCTTATTCCTGAGCTTATTTGGTCAGTTCCAGTCCCAGAGCCCCTGGGCTCACATTGCTTCAAGGTTTTGAGCAGCTTGGTCAGTCTGGAGATCCATATCTGGCCTCTTCAGAGCACCAAGGAGTTCTGGAAGCTGAATCTGAGGTGCTCTGGCCCCTAGGCATTGTCTTTGGAAGGAATGAGCTTCCCTCTTCCAGACCTGAGCTCTCAGAAACATTGGGCAGAGCCATGTGGCTGCTGCTCAGGGACAATGCAGCCTGGGCCTGTTCCAGTCTCCTACTGGGACCCCAGATCAGTGGCCCTAGTTATGCCACTGCCATCCTGCATAGGCATGGAAAAGTCCCCCACTCCCCTATGCATCTGTGCATTGCAGCTTAGAGTGAGGGTCGGATTTGCTTCCTGGGGCTAGGGTCTGGGGCACGGTCATGCCCCAAGAGCCCTTGAGGAGGCTCTGGGTTACTGCTTCAGTCCCTTTAGGGTACAAGGACAGACTGTCCCGGCTCCAGACCAGCTCTCCCCTCCCCTGCTGCACTGGCCTGACCCCAGAACAATTCCATGGACCCAGTGGGGTGTTACACATAGCCAGCACTGTCAGTTCAGAGTCAGTCTGGTTTGGTTTCCTGGAGGAAAACACCCCTTGATGTTCCTCTACACCAGCTGCCTTGGCACCAGGGTGGAAGTACTGTGGTGGGGATGCGCCATCATGTGCTTTCCCAGCTGCTCTGGGGATAATGTTTTAGCTGTCCAGAATGGTCCTGCCAGTTTAGGACCTTAGCTGTGTGGAGTGGGTGCATGGTTGGGCTGATGGGCAGGCTCCGGGCTGGGATCTCAGCCAGCTGTGTTGCAGCCAAGGGGCTGGCTCCCCAGAGAAGCACAGGGGCTCTGGTGATCCCAGGGCATTGTTGGGTCAGACTTTATCCCATGGCCCAGCAGTCTGACTCTGTGTACCTGCGCACCTAGTTCTGTGCGTCTGTGTGCACACATGTCTGTTCTGGGTGTGTTCTGGTTCTCTGTGTTTGTTCATATGTGGTGTTGTGTGTGTGTGTGTGTGTGCGCATGCATATGCATGCACGTGTTTGGTTCTGTGTGTGTGTGTGTGTGCCTGACTCTCTTGCTGCTCTCCTTTTTCTTTCTCTCTCTCTCTCCTCTTTTTTCTTTCTCTTTCTCTCTCTCTCCTCTTTCTCTTATTTATCTCTTTTTTCTGTCTCTCTCTCTCACTGCAACATACTTAACAAAAAAGGAACACACAACAACAAAGGCAACATTTATGATTATTAAATATACTAATATGCAGTGAATCCTGCTATGTACCCTCCCCCCACCCCCATTTTGTTTTTCTGGCATGCCAGCACTCTGGCACCTTCCCAGAGAGACATTGTGGGGTTTTTGGCACTCCAGCCAAAAAACATTGCCTACCTTTGCTATATACTAATGCCAGGAGCACGGGGAGCAAGTAGGAAGAACTAGCCCTCCTACTCTCCAGTGTGCAGTATGATCTAGTAGGGATTACAGAGACCTGGTGGGACTCCTCACAGGACTGGAGTGTGGCTATAGAGGGTTACACCCTGCATAGAAGGAATGGGTGGGGAAGGAAGGCGGAGTCATTGCTCTCTGTGAAAGGGCAGAACACCTCCTTGGAGGCTGACATCGGCTCCAAAAATGCACAGCTTGAAACCCTCTGGGTCAAGTTGTAGGGTGGGGCGCAGTGAAGGGGACATAACTGTAGGTGTATACTACAGACCACCAAACCAGGGGGAGGAACTTGATCTGGAGTTCACCCAAGAACTGACTGAGGTTGCATGTGCACATATGTAGGAGCATCCCTATTCGACACGACTCTATTCACGTGATGTGTTATGGAGCTCCCTGGAGCAGGTGTATTAAGGATGTTCCAGACAAGATTTATGGGAGAGTTCTTTTTTATCTAGCTTGTCCTCCCAATCTTGTCTGCCATGACTTGGTATACTTACAAAAAAAGGAGGAGGGAGGCTATCCTTTCTACCTGGCTGCTATCCTTGTAGAATATGATTGTTACGCTGGCAGTTACAGGCTGTGTATATATATAAGCCTCTCTCTGCTAAGCATTTAAGTGACTTTGAGGGCTGAAGGGTTCAGAACATCTGTTTGCACAAACACCCTGGTCTGCAGTACCCTCACTCATAGTCTTCTTTCACCTTGTTGTAGTGTCGATTGCCTCTTCTCAAGTCTTCCCCTTCAGGTAAGTGTGGAGACTCCTCAGAGTCTCAAAGGGAGAAAGCTCTTGGCTCGCATCCCTTTACCCCTCCTGGGGTGGTCTTTGCTGTTCTTTTTTTCAGTTTTGTAATTCTCTTTCACGGACCTCTCTCCACATCTGTCAGTTGGCCTCCAATTCACTTTCACTTTCTTCCTCTCCTTCTCCGGCTGCTGCAGGGTGCAGTTTTTGATCATTCTCTGTCCTGCACCCAGACAACTGGAACTGGCAGGATCTGATAAACTGCATCATTTCTGCCTTCCGTGCATCTTGCTCCCTGGGTCCTGTCCAGTTCTTTGGTAAGTATCTGTGCTCGGGGCACCTACCCCGGCACATCTTATCTTCTTCTATTCTGGCAGTGCAATCTTAGCTGGCACAATGTGACATTGTCATCATGGGTGATTTTAATTATCCAGACATCTTCTGGGAGGAACACTCAGCCAAGATGGAATGGTCGTGATCCTTTCTAACCTGTATTGAGGAGCTCTTCCTGACTCAGGAGGTACATGAGATAACCAGAGGTGATGCTCTGCTAGACTTGGTCCTGGCCAAAGGAGACAATCTGGTGACCAACTTAAATATAGAAGGAAGCCTGGGCGACAGCGATCATCAAACCATCATGTTCGCTGTCTGACATAAGGCAGACGAATCAGATAGCAGGATTGAAGTCTTGGACTTCAAAAATGCAAATTTCAACAAGCTTAGATCACTAGTAGGGAAAGTGCTGTGGGATGAGAGACAGAAGGTGAATGGTGTGCACAAAGAGTGGTTGTTCCTTAAGACATGATCCTTGAAGCACAAAGGAAGTCCATTCCCATGCAGAAAAAAGGTAACAAAAGAGCTGGGAAGCCCTCTGGGATAAACTAGGAAATCCTGGTCCTCTTAAGAAAGAAGAAAGTGGCTTATAAACAATGGAAGATTGGGGCTGGCCCCAAGGAGGACTATTCCAAATGGCCCACATTTGCAGGGAACAGGTAACAAGGCTAAAGCGGTGACCGAACTTGGATTAGTAATGAGAATCAAGGACAACAAGAAGTCCTTCTTTAGGTGCATAGAGAACAGGAGGAAAACAAATGGGAGTGTGGGGCCATTGCTCAACAGCTCAGGAGAGCTGGTTACTTGCACCTGAGAGAAAGCTGAATTCCTCAATGACTCCTTCACCTTGGTCTTTCACCAGACCAAGGGGAAAATCATGTCAGGTAGAGTAAAGGATGAGCATGGTAGAAATAATTGTCTTCCTACTATTGCCATAGAATTGGTGTATGACTAAGTAGTAAAATTAGATGAATACAAGTCAGCAGGACCAGATGATCTTCATTCAAGAGTGCTGAAGGAGCTGGCTGAAGTCATAACGGAAGCCCTGGCAAAGCTCTTCCACAACTCATCGCACTCTGGAGAAGACCCTGAGGACTGGAAGAGGGCCAATGTTGTGCCTATCCACAAAAAGGGCAGGAGGGAGGACCTGGGTAACTATAGGCCAATCAGCCTAACTTCCATCCTAGGGAAAATCCTAGAAAAGCTCATCAAGGAGTCTATCTGCAACAAGCTTGCAGAAGGTAAGATTCTGAATGACATCCAGCATGGCTTCACTGTGGGAAGGTCTTGTCTTACCAACCCCATCTTCTTCTATGACTAGGTAACTCATCACCTGGACACGAGAGAACAGGTTGACATTGTATACCTAGATTTCCAAAAGGCCTGTGACCTAGTATCCCACAATGTCCTTACAAAAAAATTGGAGGATTGTGTGCTTAACTCCAAGACAGTCAGATGGGTGAGAAACTGGCTGCAGGATAGGACCCAGAGAATCGTAGTGAACAGATCTGTGTCTGTCTGGCAAGAAGTGGGCAGCAGTGTCCCGCACGGGTCAGTGCTCGATCCGGTACTTTTCAACATCTTTATTAATGATTTGGATGTGGAGGTGAAGAGCTCACTGGCCAAGTTTGCAGATGACACCAATTTATGGAATAGCATGGTCATGCTTGAACATAAGCTACAGTTATAGGTGGACCTAGACAAGCTGGCAAGTTGGGCAAATCAGAACCAGATGAAGTTCAACACTGACAAGTGTAAAGTGCTCCACCTCAGGATGTTTAACCCCTACATCTACAGGCTTGGCAGCACCTAACTGAGAGGGACCTGAGGGTAATAATAGACCACAGTATGAATATAAGCCAGCAATACGATGCTGTAGCCAGTATGGCAAATAATACTCTGGCATGCATCAATCAATGCATCTCCAGCAAAGCCAAGGAGGCGATTCTTCCACTCTACCAGTGAGACTGCAGCTGAAGTACTGCATCCAGTTCTGGGCACCACACTTTAACAAGGACATGGACAAGTTTGAGAGAGTCCAAAGAAGAGCCACTTGTATGATCAGAATCTTAAAAGGCAAGCCATATGAGGAAAAGCTGAGGTATCTGGGACTCTTCAGCCTGAAGAAAAGAAGGCTGAGATGGGACCTGGTAGCAGCTTACCACTACACTAGGGGAGTACATCAAGAGCTTGGTGAGGAACTGCTCACCAGGGCACCTGAGGGGAAAGCCAGGAGTAATGGGCACAAATTCCTGGAAGAATAATTCAGGCTCAACATCAGGAAAAATGTCTCCACAGTCAGGGTGTGGAATAAGCTCTCTCCAGAAGTGATGGTGCAATCGCCTACCCTGGAAATCTTCAAAAGGAGACTAGACAGTCACCTTGCTGGGGTCACCTGACCCCCAGTTATCTTTCCTGCTTGGTGCAGGGGGCTGGACCCTGCAAAGTTTGGGGATCATAGATTCATAGATTGTAGAGTTGGAAGGGACCCCGAAGGATCATTGTGTCCAATGACCCTGCCCCAGGCAGGAGAAGGACCAAGGTCAGATGACCCCAGCCAGGTGCCTATCTAGTCTTCTCTTGAAGACCTCCAAGTTAGGTGATAGTACCACCTCTCTTGGCAACCCATTTCATATTCTGGCCACCCTTACTGTAAAAAATTTCTTCCTACTGTCTAACCTGAATCTACTCTCCATTAGTTTGCACCCATTATTGCTAGTTACTCCTAGGGCTGCCCTGGTAAATAGTGCATCTCCAACTCTCTGTTGTCCTCCCAGCTTTATAGGCTGCTACAAGGTCTCCCCTCAGACCTCCCTTGTGAAGGCTGAAGAGATCCAGATCCCTCAACCGCCCCTCATAGCGCTTGGATGGAGGCCACTAAGGAGTGGCCCTCCTCTGGACTCTCTCCAGATTCTCTGTATCCCTCTTGAAGTGCGGTGCCCAGAACTGGACACAGTACTCCAGCCGCGGCCTGGCCAGAGCCTCATAGAGTGGGAGCATCACCTCCCTCAATTTGTTGGTCATGCATCTGCTAACGCATGATAAGGTGTGATTGGCTTTGCTGATATCTTCGTTACACTTCTGGCTTATGTTCATCTTGGCGTCAACTATGACTCCAAGATCTCTATCAGCCACTGAGCTGCTGAGGATGTCATCCCCCAACCTATAGGTGTGCTTAGGATTCCTCCTTCGTGGGTGAAGTACCCTGCATTTCTCTAGGTTGAATTGAATCCTGTTTCATTCTGCCCATTGATCCAACCTGTCCAGATTGGCCTGTATCCACTCCCTGCCCTTCAGTGTGTTGACTTTGCCCCATAACTTGGTGTTGTCTGCAAACTTGGACAGGGTGCTCTCCACACCCTTGTCCAAATCACTGATGAAGATATTAAATAGCACCTGTCCAAGGACAGCCTGCTAGTTTCCTTATGAGACTAGGAAGCAAAACTGTATCGAAGGCCTTCTTAAAATCCAGGTAAATGACAACTGCCTCAGCTCCAGTGTCAAGGCAGTGTATTACCTGGTCATAAAAGGTTATAAGGTTTGTCAGGCAGGATCAACCTGTGATGAACCCATGCTGATTTCCTTTCAGCATCATTTCCCCATGCTGGGCCTTTAGAACTGTGCTCTTTAATAATTTTTCCAGTGTTTTCCCAAGGATAGAGGTAAGACTGACTGGCCTAAAGTTACCAGGCTCATCCCTTCACCTTTTCCTAAAAATGGGCACCACATTGGCCCTTTTCCAGTCCTTAGGGATCTGGCTGAAGCACCATGAGTGGTCAAACAGCCATGCCAGTGGCTCAGCTATGACACTGGCCAATTCCTTCAGCACCTGTGGATGGAGGTCATCTGGGCCTGCCTCCAAGTGCTCATCAACTAAGTCAGCACTAACCATTGGTGATCTAGTGCCTCCCGCACATCTATCTATGTTCAAATCAGGGGAATTGTCTCAGTCAGTACTTAGGAATACTGAAGCAAAGAACTCATTGACGCTCCACCTTTTTCCCTATGTTGGCCACCACCTGTCCTAATTTGTCCTGCAGGGCCTTCCTTTTGCTTGCTATGTATCTGTAGAAAGACTTTTTATTGTCCTTGATTGTAGCCAGCCTAAGCTCCAGTTCTACCTTGGCCTGCCTAACTGATTCCCTGCAATAGTATGCCAGGGAGATATATTCCTCCTTGGTGGCTGCCCCCCACTTTCACTGTCTATAAATCACTTTCTTTGCCCCCAGTCTTTCCTGGAATTCCCTGTTCAGCCAAGAGGCCTTTTTAGTCCCCTTGCCCCCTTTCCAGTATAATGGAATAGTCTCCTTATCTGCCCCAATGATCAATCCCTTGAGAAACTACCAACCCTCTTGGACCCCCATATTCTTGATGCTCTTGAGTTCAGCCACCTCACTAACTAGCCTTCTAAGTTTATTAAAATTGACCCTTCTGAAGTCTAATACTTTAGCCTTGCTGGTTATTTTTTCCACCCTTTGCTGGATTGTGAATTCAGGCAAATGATGGTCACTATCTCCCAGGTAACTGTGCACTCACAGGTTACCCATGAGATCATCCCCTGTTGCTAAGACCAAGTCTAGCAAGGCGTTACGCCTGGTGGGACTGGACACCTCCTGGGTTAGGTGGAGGTCCTGCATGCAGTTTAAGAACCTACATGAGTGGTTGTTTTGGCCATCTGCTCCTTCCAGCAGATGTCTGGGTAATTTAGGTCCCCCATGACCACCATATCTCTTGCCTGAATGGCCTCTGAGAGCTGCCTCGAGAATGCCAGGTCTAGCTCATCATCCTGATGAGGAGGTCTGTAGTAGACCCCCACTACCAAGTCCTTTTCCCCTGGATGCCCCTATATCTTGATCCATAATACAGTATTCCCCTCCTCTACCCCTGCCTTGATGATGGTAGATGTGTACTGCTTCCTAACATAGAGAACTACACCCCCGCCCTTTTTCCCCACTCTGTTTCACCTATACAACCTGTACCCATCAATGCCTACTGCCCAGTCATGAGTAGAATCCCACCATGTTTGCGTTAAACTGACTAGGTCATACTGGGTGCTAGGATGATCGTAGGATCATAAAGTCAGAACAGAAGGATTGTAAGGGATCTCATATTGTCATCTAGCCCAGCATTTTCCAACGCTGGCATGCTATCAGACATGTCCAGATGTGCCACAGAATCTTGGGGGGGTGTAGCTCCCAGCAGGGAGTGGCTACAGCCAGTGCCGCAGCCACTGCCCCGTGCCACCACCTTGCCCTGGTTGGCCCTGCACCATCCCCTGCTTCACGTTCAGCCACTCACCACTCCTCCACTCACCCACCATGTCCAGCCGCTTGCCCCTCCTCTGCATTTGGCTGCTTTCCACCCC
>JAGPOW010003447.1:3896334-3910905 GCA_030014935.1 Caiman crocodilus | reverse complement strand
CCTATGTCCCCCAGATCTGTGCATGGGGCAGGTACAGGCTGTGAGCATAGGCTCCTGCACTGCTTCCCTCCCCCAGGGCCTCTGCAGCCCAGTGGGTACAACCTAGCATGGCTGGGGACAGTAAGGTGGTGTGGGGATCGTCTCAGTGTTGCAAGCTTGTCTTCCATCCCCATTTTGGAGCAACCAGTTAAATTGTTTGTCAAAAGGAACCCTAAATATTGCACTTTTAGCTTTTCCATCTGGCAAGCTGACAAAATGGTTAAAAAGTACCTTACCCAAAGATTGCTTAACTTTTGTTAGACCTTGTCAAAAGCTGTCAGAAAGTTCTGATAAATAGTATCCATCACTTCTTTTGTTTCAACACTATTTTGCTGACAACCTTAAAGAACCCCAACAGGCTGCTGAGGCAAGACTTGCAGATGCTGAATTGGTTTGTCCACATCTCATGATATTCTTTTAGGTTTTTCATAATTGTTTCAGAGGACTATTTCAACTAGTTACATTGTGCTGAAGAAAACCACCTTATGCTGTAATACCCCAGTTCACCCCAGAGCCTCTTAAAATATGGGCATACCACTTACTGGCCTCCAACTTTCTGGGGGTTTTTTGTTTTATTTTTGAGACTTGTGTATAATTATTGCTAGCAACTCTGCCACTAAGTTCTTAAAATTCTTGGGCATACTACCTTGGTTCCTCTCATTCCTTGAAGTCTCAGAACAGCAGAAATTCCCTATGCCTGAAGAAGGGTGACTGAGCCCGGAAGCTCATTGAGAACTTTTTTCCAACTACTCAGTTGATCTAATAAAATATATTGCATCTACTCAAAAACCAAAAAAAACAAAAAAAACAACACCTTGCCTACCTTGGCTTGGGAATGTCATCTTTGTCTGCTTGTTCCAGCACTATCTTTTTGAAAACTTAAGGGCCTTGTGCAGCTCATGGCGCAGGTTCTAACAAATGTAGATGGGTGTTAGTGCTAGCTTGAATTTGGAGCAGTCCCATTTCAGGCTAGCAGAGGCTTGGAGGACTAAAAGGTAAGACTCCCCACCCCCATTCTGGGTTTCCCCTTCTCCCTTAAGGTTTCCTCCTGCCTCCCCTGTCCCTGAGGTATTACTGCCTGCACTGTCTGTCCTAGGGGAACAGGCAGGGTAATGTTAATCTCCTTACCTGGCTTGAAGAGCAGCAGTAGTGGTTGCAACTGGACAAGTGGTTTACCCCTTCCCTGCTTTCTCCTGGGACAGGTAGTGTGGACAATCATAAGTAAACCTGGGATGGGAGGAGCAGGGCAGTGAGTGGAGATCTGGGGTGTTGGGGAGGGGTGGAGGGCTGTGGGTCTAATCTGGGCCAGTGGAGGAGGGAGGTGGGATGAGGTATTTAAACATGTAGCCTAGCCTGGCTGTTCAGTGCAAGAAGAGCCTTCCCTGGAGTGGCACATTGAGCACGAGCATGAAAGGAGTGCTTAAAACCAGCTTCAGGTGTTAATGTGTGGGTGTTCCAGGGGTTAAATACTCTAGGATCCACCCAAAATTGCCATGTAACAAGGCCCTAAAGATTCTGGCCTCAGTCTTTCATTTTTACTATCTGGAAGCTAGCAGGCCTGGGTTAGGTTTCTCCCCAACATCTTTTGAGGTGAAGACTAACAAATTCACTTAAGCTTCTTGAAACTTTTTTATGCTCTTTTATTTATTCCTTTTACCCTTTGTGATGTAACAGATCCACCATTTTTCTCGCAAACTTTGTGTTCCTGCTATACTAAGTATGTCCCAGAGCTGTTTGTTTCAAGTTCTTAGCTATGGTATTTGCTCATCCAGTCCCTCTGACCTCCTGATTTCTGTATTATATTTTGCTTGTCATGGTTGATGATTCTTTCTGTTGGCTTCTTAAGAGTAAATTTGCTATCTTATAAAGGTTCTCTGTTTGGCTGTTGCACCTTGCCATAGAAGCATACTGATCTTTAATGTATGCCTGCCTAGATGGGTAGGAGTGTATATGCTTCCTGGGACAGCATCACACCACTTGCATGCCTCGGCTTGAAAGCCAGTTTAAGTACATCAGTGTTCTAATATTTTGACTTCAAAATCTCTTCATAAGACTTCCCTCCCCCACCTCTCATTTAAAAAGTCTCTATTTAAAATTTAACATTGCTGTGCTAGGTTTAGTAAGATTTCTTCCAATGGTGTTGACCTTTGGATACTCCAGCCACTGTCACCAGTTTGTATGTCTACACAAGAAAGCTGTAACCTAACTAAATTGTCTTTTTAATGTATTTAATTTAAGAAAGTTGTATAAACCCTTGTGTGACCCTTTTGAGAGAGCATGTTTTTAGAATCAAATTGTAGTAGAATGAAATAAATTTAATTTTATTTCATTATAAAATTTCATTGTATTACTTTGTAAACTGAAATAGGAGCACGTTTGGGTTTAGATAATCTTATCTCCAACTCTTTCTAAAATGCATATTTTAGTAAAACCAGTATAAAACTGGGTGGGCCCAGCCTTAATGATATCAAGGAAGTGCTATTCTCTTCACCTTTACCTGCAGTGACATCTGGCTGTTTACACATGAGTCACTGAATACTGATCTTCCTACTGCTTTCTCAAAACTTGTTGCCCCTGACCAAGACTGAATGCCCTGTACCAGTCCCTGAGCAGGAAGCCAGTCCTACAACTTGCTGGTGCCTGACTAAGAGTTCTCTATGCAGACCTTGCCACATTGTAGCCACTCAATTCTCCTTTCACTGAATTCAGTGGAATCTACCTCTGACCCTGGTCCTGATTTGTCCTGCTGAGGCCAAAGCCAGGTGTTTCAGCTGCTACCCTGAGGCAGGGCTCTTTGTGCTGGGCACCTTCCCTTCCACAGCAGCTGATAGGCATCTGTAACTATTTCTGACCATGTGCTATTTCTTTGCGATGCCTTTGGGCCATGGGGTGATCTAGAATTTTGGAAAGGGGAGAGTAGAGGTGAGGTATGCTGTTTTATGTGATGATGATGATGCACTCTTTTTTTTTCTCAAGTTAAAAATAATATAGAAGCCTTACTAATACACTAGGGCCCTAAATTGCATTATTTAGTTTAAGATTGAAGTAACAACAAATGCAATTTAATTATTTTTAACTCCATTCCAATCTTCAGGGCTGTGAAATTAAACTTTCATTACCAAGAGCAGTTAACAGACAGCAGAGCTGCAGAAAAAAGGGATAACTTCATTGGTGGAACATTACAAAGAGAAGTGGGTCATTTAATACCTGTGAAATTAAGAGTCTCTAGAAGGGATCAGGTAGATCATAGTGAGTCATGAAGCCAAGTGAGTCTCTCTGCACTACCTGACTAGAAATGCTGCTGCTGCTGCTGTCAGGCAGTTTGTTTTAAACTTTGGGTGGACCAGGAATCAAAGGGGGATTCAAGTGTACTAATGCACCCCTGGATCTACCCCTAAGCAGGCATCCCTGCTTCTTGGGACTGTAGTTCTGGTATCTGTGCCTGGTTCTATCTTGGTCCCATTCAAGTTTCTGTACCATCCTTTGCTGGTAGCAAAGTAATATCCCCAGCAGATGGGCTGGTCTGCCTAAGTGCTCCTCCGTGCTAGTCACCTTGCCTCTAGCTCTGAGGTAAAATAATCTCTCCTGATCTTAACACCAATATCTGGGAGACTTCAGCTATGAATGTTTACCAATGGTACCATGGTGTACAAAAAGGCATAGATAATTTTGAGCAAACTTGCTTCACTATGAAGGCAGATAGATGAGAGGGACATGACCTGACATCACAAGGATTCACTCCTTCCTTCTGGAACTATTTGTCTCATCTGCAGTTGAAAATGTGGGTATTGGATTGGCCTCTTCAGTCATCTCTAGACTTCCTACTTACTGAAAGATTGTCATCCTCAAATCGAGGGACTGCTACAACTGCTGCTGAATCTTCCATACCATATTGACGTGCTGTGCCACAGACCTGACTCTCTTTGTCAAAAGCCAAGGTCCAGACTTCCCTTCTCTAAAAGTTTCCTTTATACCTGATGGAGTTAAGTTTCTGCACACCAGGTTTCCAAACATGCACTGAGATGCATTTCAGAGACAGCAGTCTTTTACCTTGCATAGGAAAAATTGAATTTCTTTCTTTCTCCATCACCAATGAACCTTCTACCTTTTTGTAATTTTATCTTTCAGGATCTTTCTTCTAGGCTACCAAAATTTAACAGTGTAAAATTTAATGGTGAATACATGGCCATAGGCATCTCAGCACTTGCATGGAGCCATTTTAGGCATTTACTAGGTAAGTTGTCCAAAAGCTCCCATGTTTAGCACATTCACAGCAGTCCCTTTCCAGTCTGTGCAGGTTCACTACCATCATGAGACAGGCTGTACCAGCATGAGAAACACAGCAATGACTTCTGAGTATTGCTCATTCCACAATCCCTGGGGTCTACCTGTATGCTCTGCTGTATCCTTCTGCATCTCCAGATCAGAAACTCTGCCCTAAAGCTAGTGTAGCTGAGCTCAGGTTCAGGAGCTTTGCCACCAATTGTAGATATGTGCTACTTAGCTAAAAGATGTACCTGCACTCTCTACAGTGGAGCACTATCCACACCAATATAAGAATTCCATTTGTACTAAGTCATTGTGCTGAAAAGCAGCATGGGAGAAAGAGGCATCCTGACCACTGGATTATCCAGTAACATAGGAAAAAATGCATTAATAAGCAAAAAGCTATAGAAGGAAGTATGAAGGCAGTAACTACAAATGTAAAAGTTAGAACTTGCTAATGAAGTGCAGGTATATTAACTTGGCAAACAAAATTGTAATGGGGCCCCTGCCACATGACTGACAGGGGGGGAGAGCCTAGGGCCCATGGGCCAGCCATGTAATGACTTGTAATGACAAAGGGGACTTTAAATAAAATGACTTCCCACCCCAGGTGCAGGTAAGTGATTGACAGGCCTGGGGCAGAGAGAGGGTCATGTAATCCAGGGAGATGCTCATAAACCCAGGGTCTGGCCAAGAAAGGGTAGTCTGGCTATTGGAGCTGCCCCAGGCACAGCTGCAAAGAAGAGCTGCTCCAGGATGCTTATAGAAAAAGGACTCTATGCCACAGAAGACTGGAAGAAACTCTGTACCTTGAGCATTCAGAAATAAATACCCTGACAAATTTATGTTAGTGCTACTGTGGGATTAAATTAAAGCCTGAGTGGAGAACTTTGTGTTTTGGGAGTAGGTGTGCATGCTTTTGATTTATGTTTAAACCAGAGGACCCAAAGATTCTGAGGGGAAGATTGGAGGCTACTAGAGTATGGTTGGGGCATCCAAAACAGGGCACTTTCAGGGCCCAAAGCCTAGTGGGCTATGCAGAGCAGAAAATGAAGTGTTTAGAAAGAGGACTATTCTGTGTCAGAGGACCAAGTACATGGCAGCAAAGACTGAGAGGGGCATAAGCCTAGAGCCCACAGGGCAAGACCAGGGCCTGAGGGGCCCAGAGCCTACAGGGAGCTTGGGTAGAGCTGGAGCCCGATTAAACCCAGGGTCCTGGTACAGTGGACATCATGCAGAGGGATTTGGCTAGATCAAAGTGAGCCAAGGCCAGGATAAGGCTTTATCTGAGCTGAAGCCTTTCCCAGAACCCACATCTGCCTCCTGGGGCAACCTCCTAGTAAAACTGTAATATCAAGGATGTGGCAGTAAAGGTAATAGTGGGGGTAAACCCTTCACAGCTAGTGCGGGGGGGGAGGGGATTATTTTTGGCAGGTGGCCATATACTGAGTTTTGGCAAGCTGTTGAGAGCTGTGTTGGTATCCCTGCCCCCTCATCACCTTCTTGTGACTAGAACTCTTTCCCCTTGCCCTGGGAAATACTCCTTTCAGCATGGGATTTTGCCATCTCGAAGCCAGAAAAATACCAGTTTATAGTCTAAAAATCGACATCTACAACATTGATTAATTTGATTTAAAAAAAAATATTTTTGCTCTGATTTACATGTTTTTGTTGTGTATACAGAGGTGATTGCACAATAGCTTAAAATAAAATCTTATTCTTGTACACTGGGTGGGAAGCATCAGTATAGGTTTGGGAGGGCTGTTAGTATGTGCGTATGTGGAGTGTGGGGGAGGGTGCGTGAGTGGGGTAAGGGAGCATGTGGGTTGGTGTGAGTAGGTATAGGGTTTGTGGGGAAGAGGGTGGCTGGGAGGTGTGGGCATGGGGGCCTGTGTATATGGCAGTGCAAGGGAGGTGGGGTGCATGTGTATGGTGGCGTGTGCATGTGGGGCTCACTCCTGAGGCAGCTCTCAGAGACCATAAAAACTAGGGAGGCGGTAGTCATGGGGGACCTAAAGTACCCAGACATCTTCTGGGAGATGCAGACAGCAAAGTCCCACCATTCATGCAGGTTCCTATCCTGTGTACAGGACCTCCATCTGACGCAGGAGGTACATGGCCCCACTAGGGGGAATGCCTTGCTGGACCTGGTATTGTCATCCCCTGTTGCCATGTTAGGAGACCTACACAGATCGGTGGTCACCCGGGGAACAGTGATCACCAAATAATACAATTCATCATAAGACGTCGAGTGGGTAAGGTAACTAGTAGGGTGAAAATGCTAGACTTTAGGAAAGCTGATTTCAATGAACTTGGCCTTTTAGTCAAGGATGCACTGAAGAGTAAGAGTTTTAAAGGGTTGGGAGCACAAGAAGGGTGGCTATGTGTTAAGGAAATGATCCTTCGGCACAGAGGGAGATGATCCCAATGCAGGGAGGGAAAGGGGCTAAGAGGTTTCCTTGGCTGACCAGAGAAGTCCAGAGCAGCCTACAGGCCAAAAGGGAAGCATATAAAAAGTGGAAACAGGGAGAGATTACTAAAGAGTAGTATACCTCCTCTGCTTGCACTTGTAGGGCGGCAGTTAGACAGGCCAAAGCTACCGTGATGCTGAGGATGGCATCCCAAGTTAAGGATAACAACAAAATTGTTTTTCAGATATGTAGGGAGTAAAAGGAAGGCCCAGGGTGGAACAGAACCTCTACTAAATGAGCACAAGCAATTGGTGATGAACAGGGGGGACAAGGTTGAACTTCTCAATGAGTTCTTTACCTCAGTCTTTCTGAGCAAGGGGCAAGACCAGGCTCTCGCTAGGATTGTAGAGAGGCAGCAGCAGGGCACCAGACTACCAAGCGCAGACCCTGATACGGTGGAGAGGCACTTGGAGGAACTGGATGCGTTTAGGTCGGCAGGCCCGGATAAGCTCCATCCGAGGGTACTGAAGGCACTGGCTGATGTCATTGCACAGCCACTGGCGGGAATATTTGAACACTCATGGCACACAGACCAGGTCCCGGAGGACTGGAAAAGGGCCAATGTGGTCCCCATTTTCAAGAGGTGGAGGAAGGAGGACCCAGGCAACTATAGGCGAGTCAGTCTCACCTCCATCCTAGGCAAAGTCTTCGAAAAAATTATCAAGGCTCACATTTGCAAGAGCCCGGCAGGACAAGTTATGCTGAGGGGAAGCCAGCACAGGTTCATAGCAGGTAGATCATGCCTGACTAATCTAATCTCTTTTTATGACCAGGTTACGAAATGCCTGGACACAGGAGGAGGGGTGGATGTCGTATACTTAGACTTCAGGAAGGCCTTCGATATGGTATCCCACCCCATACTGGTGAGGCTGAGACTTGGATGACTACACAGTCTGGTGGGTGGAGAATTGGCTAGAGGGTCATACCCAGAGAATCGTGGTGGATGGGTCGGTTTCAACCTGGAATGGTGTGGGCAGTGGGGTTCCACAGGGCTCGGTCCTTGGACCGATATTCTTCAATGTCTTCATCAGCGACTTGGACAAGGGAGTGAAGTGTACTCTGCCCAAGTCTGTAGATGACACAAAACTGTGGGGAGAAGTGGACATGCTGGAGGGCAGGGAACAACTATAAGCAGACCTGGACATGTTGGACAAGTGAGCAGAAAACAACAGAATGCAATTCAACAAGGAGAAATGCAAAGTGCTGCAGCTAGGGAGTAAAAATGTCCAGCACACCTACTGCCTAGAGAATGACCTGCTGGGTGGCAGGGAAGTGGAAAGGGATCTTGGACTCCTAGTGGACTCCAAGATGAACATGAGTCAGCAGTGTGACGAAGCCATCAGAAAAGCCAATTTTACTTTATCATGCATCAGCAGATGCATGACGAATAGATCCAAAGAGGTGATACTTCCCCTTTATCGGGCACTGGTCAGACCGCAGTTGGAGTACTGCATGCAGTTCTGGGTGCCACACTTCAAGAGGGATGCGGATAACCTGGAGAGGGTCCAGAGAAGGGCCACTCATATGGTTAAGGGCTTGCAGACCAAACCCTACGAGGAAAGACTAGAGAACCTAGACCTTTTCAGCCTCCACAAGAGAAGGTTGAGAGGCGACCTTGTTGCTGCCTATAAGTTTATCACCAGGGCTCGGAAGGGAATTGGTGAGGTTTTATTCACCAAGGCGCCCCCAGGAGTTGCAAGAAATAATGACCACAAGCTAGCAGAGAGCAGGTTTAGATTGGACATTATGAGGAACTTCTTCACAGTTAGAGTGGCCAAGGTCTGGAATGGGGTCCCAAGGCAGGTGGTGCTCTACCCTACCCTGAGGGTCTTCAAGAGGAGGTTGGATGGGTGTCTGGCTGGGGTCATCTGAACCCAGCATTTTTTCCTGGCTATGCAGGGGGTTGGACTTGATGATCTATTGAGATTTTTTTCTGACCCTAACATCTATGAATCTATGAACACACATACTCTCCCTCTCTGCACACACAGTCTCCCCCTCCCATATTGCAGGGATACACGTGCATGCCGGCATTTTCTTTCTCACTCCTGACCCTGGGGTCCTGGTGTGGGCCCTGTGCTCCCGTGGTCTGATGGTGTATCCAGGAACCACCTGGTGATGCAGCAGCTGGTAGGTGGGCAGGGAATCAGTGAAAGCTGTGGTCTGCAGAGACTTCCATGGGTGGAGATGGAAGTGGATGGGGGCTGGGCACAGGGTGGGGTGGGGCTTGCCTTGCTGGTGAGCCCTGCTGGCTTTCCCTGGGTCCTACTGCCTCTGGTTCCTGTCATCTTTAAGAGGCCATCAGGAGCACATAAGTATATATTTTCTACATTTTTTAGGAGCCATACAGGTCAGATAGAATGGCTGGGCAGCCAGATCTGGCCTACAGACCATATTTTGCCCACCCCTGAGCTAGTGGGTAAAGAGTTAGGAATCTGGGTTGGGCAGGAGACCTAATTGCGAAAAAAAATGAACAAATAACAATGAACATCTTGATGGAGAGAAGGATAAGAGTGGGCATAAGATGGGAGTGGGGAGGGGAAGGGGGTGGCAGGTATGCAAGTATAAATACAGGATTTGACAGACCCATCCCTTACAGAAACCTAGGGAACTCCGAATAATGTACGGTGACTACCTGTAAAGGGCAAGCTTCACTAAGCTGGACTTATTATTAATTAGAGACTGACTGGTGTGCTGTCCTATGACAATAAACCTTTCTGAGCTTCCATCATTGAACATGCATCTGAATTGTGTTTTCTGTGTTGCCTTTGATATCTGGAAGATGGCTTGCCAGCATTAGTCCTCCAGAATATAGTGTCCAGTGGTCTGTATATCAAAAGTGACAGCAACCAGATATGACTTGAGAAAACATTCCACATGACACAGAACAACCACCAGAGTGTTGGCCTCTTCCTTCTATAGCAGTGTGGGTGGCTACTCTGTGGCTGGAAATTAAGCTGTTCTTGGATGTATGTCTCAGTGAAGACGGAAGATTTTCTAATTCTTTATTTCATTAAACAGATTTTCTGCCCATTCACTCTCTGACAACTAACTCAGGGTGCTTAAAGTTCACAGATTCCCTCATGTTGATGTAGGCTTCCATATCATGGCTCCTCCACAGGGACTGGCGCCACATGGACACTGGTGGTCCAGTAGCTCACTCTGCCACTGGAATACCTCATCTTGCTCACACATCATTTCTTGAGTTGCCACTATAGATTCTGAATGACCCTAATCTTAATCAGGCGTCACTGTCCCCAAGAGGAACCTTGATACATATCCTATGTGGGTATCCAGAAGCTCTATGAAAAAGCTGAGGCGTATCCTAGGCAAAATGGAGGTGAAGGTCCTAACAGACCTAAGTATCTTCTATTCTCTTAATTCAGTACCCAATTCTTTAAAAATGAACCAAGCTAATATATGGACCTTAATGAACCAAGTTAAGTCATAGGCACCTCTCAGCTGGGCTATTCAGTTCATGAAGCTGCATAGCTAACAGGATGCAGCTGGGAAGTGTGACTCTCAGACTAAGTCCAGGAGCTCTAGTAACCAAAGTAAATCAATAGTACTTGAACTGTACTCTCCTTCTCCTGATCTTCCCCATTTGGGCACCAAGCTTCCTTGAAGCCCTCTCTGCCTCTGCCTGCTGGGGAGCTTGGGCCACAAAACCAGTCAGTGCAATATACTAAATTGCTGCTTCTATTCGACTGAGCCAGGCATAGGCTACTCAGCCCAAAGGACACTTCCACTCCCAGCACTCTCAAAACACAGAAGGTGTAGAGCAGAGCCTCCTTGCCTTTTCAGATCTCTCTGCAGCTACTGCTGCTTCTGCTGAATAAGCCAAAGTCCTGAGAGTCTTCCAGCAGATGTTGTTGACTCTGATAAGAGAGACCAGACATGATCAACATCCTCCAGAGCTAGGACTCCTGCTGTGCCTTGTTACCACAATCTTCAGGCAAAGAGATATTTTTGGATGTACCTGAATAGGACAAGGTCCCTTCCATGGTAGTGCTGGTTCCTTGGTTTTCCAGCTGGCTAGATGAATGTTTGCTGCTCCATTTGAGTGATAGAGGGATACATAACCATATGTGTTCTTGAGAGTGGTAGTTAGCTGTTTTAGTCTAAAGTCAGGCAGAAGGCAGGGTAGATATGCACATTAAAAGCTAACTAAATAAGATCTATGTACAGCACAAGCTTTTGTGAACTCACATTCATTTAATCAGATACATCAGGTCATACGTGTTCTTGCCAAGATGCAAGCGCAGCCAGTGAAGAGCAGTAGCAGCAGGCCCTGCATATGGCTGTGCAGTAATATCCAAATCTGCTTACTGTCTGCTGCTATGATTGAAGAAGTTCCTGTAATAATGTATTAGCTAAAGCTTCCAGATTATCCCCAAAACATCAGCTTTAACAAAGGGGTAATGCCTCTTTAATCTCCACATGATCCTAGTCCCCAGTCTCTACAGATCATTAAGTCACAGCCTAATACACATATTCCAGGCAGACTGCAATGTGGGCTATATGTGAGTACTGTGCCAGCCAGCCAGCCACACACTGATCCTGACTTGCATCAATCCTCACCTTTGTCTTCTCATTTCTTGATAAACAGAGTTAGATGAAACCCAAGTTTCTTCTGAGGGGAAAGCTAGAGCAAGGTTTGTCTGGAAGGTTAGTGCCCCAGGTCTGGAGCTCAACTAGGCTGTCTGCATGGTAATTCCATCATTACAGAAATGTCTGCTGGATCTGGTCTCGGCTTTAAAGAAGTAAATGGGAATTGAATCCTGAAGGAGCAAGATTTCTCTGCTGCTCCTCTGCTGTTGGGTGCCTGCATTAGTGCAGTTCTCAGGGGTGTAGCTTGTAGCCGTGTTGGTCTAAGGATATAGACAAACAAGGTTCTTTGTGTAAATCTGATATTTTTATTAGACCAACTCTAGCACTCTATGGGTTTAGTTAAATAATAGTTAATATAGTTAAAAATCATAAATGTTGCTGCTTTTTTTTACCGTAAATACCAGGTTTTCTAAAAATTCTCAACCTGGTAACAATAAATAAAACTTCATACACTACCTTTGTTGTTGTGTATTCTTTTTTGTTAAGCATGTTGTGATGGGGGGAGGGAGGAGAGAGAGAGAGAGAGAGAGAGAGAGAGAGAGAAAGAAGAGAGGGTGACAAAAGAGAAGAGTGGGGTGAAGCAGAGGCAGGGGAGGTGCTGCGGGCAGGTTGGCCTGGCCGGGCCCTTTGACAGTGGGACAGCAGGAGCCAGGCAAGGAACAGTGGCTGCCCAGGGGCTCTACAGATTCAGGTACAGTGGGGTGCTCTGGTGGGGCGCAGCTCAGGCTGTGCAGCTCCGCAGGAGTGGGGCACAGCTACCCTGCCCACAGGGGAATGCCACCTGGCTGGTGCAAGAGGCTGGGCCCAAGTGACTCCTGGCTTGACCTGCACGCACCAGGCACAGTGCAAGCAGGCAGACCTGCCCCTCCCCCACAAGCCACAGCAGGGACTCCCTGGGCTCTGGGAATAGCTGCCACAGGTGGAGCTCAGAGCTGAGGCAACCAGGAGCCCAAAGTGCGGTGTCCCTGCACAGCCCTGGCCCCTTGAGGGGGGCTGCAGGTGAGCAAGGCTGGGGCTTGAGCACACTGGGGCAGCTGCACTGGCTGTTCCTGGGATTTCCCATGGCCAGGCCCTTGCAGTGGAGATGGCTCCACCCTGCTTGTGCTGTGCCTGGCATGCAGGGAGGCCAAGCCCAGGGCCAAAACCCCGCTGACCCTGGCATCCTGCCTCAGCCAGGTAGCATTTCTTCACAGAGCTGTGCCGGCCCAGCCAGGCCCCACCTTGGGTGCCACTGTGCACACCCACCTGCCCACCCTGGCCCTTCCCAGGGTGACCTGGGCTTTTCTAGGGGGCGGCCCACCACTGTGCACACCCTGGTGCAAGGCAGATGAGCTGCCATGGGCTCTGCAAGTTGGGAACGTCATGAGGCTCCGTGTTGCTTCTACTGCTGGGCAGCCAGTGCACAGGAGGCACATGGCATCACACATGGCCAAAAGGCAACAGCAGCTCACCCCTGCCCCGCGCACAACCCCGGGGGGCAGATGTCCCCCTATGCCTACCCCCTACCCCCTGAACAAACCGCCTGGGGTGTCCATCATTCCCCTACTCTGCCCCAATTCCTCCCTCAGCATGGGATCCTCAGTCTGGCCCCACCCCTTCCCCCCAACCCACTTACCTGCTGGGCACTGCTGCACAAGCAGCTGGGCTATGTTCCTGGCCCCTGCAGCAGGCTGGGCTCAGGGTCTGTGTGTGTGCACCCCATCCTTCCCCCTGGCCTTCCACATACCACTCACAGGGTGTCTGAGTACCACTGGTGGTACACGTACCACAGTTTGGGAACTGCTGGCTTAGGAGTCAGTGTCAAGGAGAGCTTAACAAATTATTCCTCTTAAACAAATTTTTCACATGGCTTGCATATTAAACACAACTGCATGTTTGCACACTGCACCACGTGTAAGGGACAATGTAGCCTAATCAAGGTAAGCTTATTTTGGATCTAGAACAGGTGAAAATCAGCTTCTAGGAAACCTAGTGTATAAATGCATTAAGATAAGAGGCTGTAAAAGGAACAGCCTCTTGCCTTTGTGGAGTGTCAAGATATATACTAGTAGAAGAGACAAGGTTCTTTGGGTAAATCTAATACCTTATATTAGACCAACTAAATAGTTGGAAAAAAATTTCTTAGCAAGCTTTCTGGTTTAAAAACCCTTTGTCATCCTAAGGAAGCACCTGCAGTTGGTTTGTGCTCTTCCAGGATGGAATGAATAGTAAAGAAGCTAAGTAAAACACACCAGCTAAGTCTATTCCATCTTGGAGGAAAGGCAGCAAGAGGGCACAGCAGTCCCCCTGGCTCTCCAGGGACCTAGCAGACCTCCTCAGGCTAAAAAGAAAGGCTTACAAAGGATGGAGGATGGGAGTCACCTCCAAGGAGGATTATTCTGAACTGATCCGGTCCTTCAGGGAGCATACCAGGAAAGCCAAGGCTGCAACTGAACTCCAACTAGCTTCAAGCATCAAAGACAATAAAAGGCCCTTTTTCAGATATGTAGGGAGCCAGAGGAAAAGCATGGGCAACATTGGACCCCTGCTGAACCAGATGGGGCAACTGACAACTGATGCCCAGGTAAAAGCCAACCTATTAAATGAGTACTTTGCATCGGTCTTTCATCAGTCCCATAGGATGCCCATGCCCACTATGGGACAGGGAAGTCTGGGTGAGGGTGATCCACTGCCCTTCATTAATGCTGATCTTGTGAAGGAACATCTTGAGAAGCTGGATACCTTCAAGTCAGCCAGCCCTGACAATCTTCACCCCAGGGTACTCAAGGAGCTGGCGAGCATCATAGCCTAGCCTCTAGCACAGATCTTTGAAAACTCTTGGCGCTCTGATGTACTGCCTGAAGACTGGAAGAAGGCCAATGTGGTGCCTATCTTCAAGAAAGGGAAGAAAGTGGATCCGGCTAACTATAGGCCCATCAGCTTGACCTCTATCCCAGGAAGATCTTAGAAAAGTTTATTAAAGAAGCCATCCTTAATGGACTGGCTCATGCCAACATCTTAAGGGATAGCCAGCACAGGTTTGCTTGACCAGTCTTATTTCCTATCACCTTGGTCCAATTAACCAATTTGCCACGCACCTGACCACGTAATTATCTATGTCGCAGCTGCTCAGTTTATTTATGAGTATAGGATGAAATACCATCCTATGGGTATGATAGTGCCCAAAGACTGGAAGATGGCCAAT
>JAGPOW010003447.1:3875516-3896234 GCA_030014935.1 Caiman crocodilus | reverse complement strand
GCTGGGATCCTATGACCCCAGCTGACTTCCTGCCCTTTGGGCAGGGGGCTGGACTTGATGATCTTCCGAGGTCCCTTCCAGCCCTAATGTCTATGAAATTTATGAAAGATGCTGAGGCTGGTATATATGCAAGAAAGCCAGTAAGTGAAAATGTAAACTAAGGAGTCAGTAGGTGAGAGAACAAAACACTTTTTACAGGCAAACCTATAAATTTCACTTCATCAACCTCTTGCATACAAAAAATCATGGACTAAATATAGACATTGGATTTATCACATATTATAACCTGCCTGACATCTGACAGCCTAGGTACTTCTCCTCTATTTACCTGCTACATTCATCCCCTTTGTCTACCCTCCCCCTGCCCTTATCCCCTGACTCCTCAATTTACATCTTCACTGACTGACTGACTTTCTTGTGTGCAAATGCTTCTTCAGCGTGACAAAAGGATTTTAAACCTGAAAGCTTGCTAAAAAAAATGGTTCCAACTATTTAGTTGTTCTAATAAAAGATATCAGATTTATACAAAGAACATTGTCTGCCTATATCCTTAGACCAACACAGCTACAACCTACACCCCTGTATTAGTAGGAGGCCTTCCCTGGCATGGCCAAGCTGCAGGGAACACACAGATCAGGAGCTTCGGTGCTAATGCAATTGATGAAGCAGAAAACACTAGAAATAAACATGCATTTAATGGAAGCAGATGAGAAACAGACCTCAACAACCAATTCAATATGCTTATAGAGCTGAAAAATGCCTGCCCAAATTTGACCGGAGGGCAGTCCTCTGAATTCCCTCTGTTCCTGGCACAAGTGAGGAAAACATGGAAAAGAAACATTTAGTGTAAATCTTTAAATTTGGAAAAGAAATGTTATGGCTATGACTCTAACTTCCACCCCAAAGGACAGTCTGGTAGGCTGTGCTGACCAGACAGATATGATAAATAGAAACCTAGGTAGTTCCATAGGAGCAGCACATTCCAAGTCAGCTATACCATTGGTTCTGAAGACCAGAGCCCTCCTAATTGCCTGAGTCCCACAAGGCTTCCCCATACAGCAGCAGCTTTTCAGTGTTGTCTTGCCCCCCCCCAAATAAATAAATAAATAAATAAATAAATAGCTTGCCAGGCTCTTTGCACAAGTGGCCCATTATCACCTCCTCCACCTTCTTTTTAACAAATTGTTCTATTGATTCTGCAGCAAGAAGAATGCAGGGAACATTCAGTCTTTTGTACAGCCCATTTACAAGGAAAAAGGCAGTGCAAAACAAGTGTTCAGGTCAGGCAGATAGACTGTTATGCTGGAAGACTGCTCATCACCAGCCCCCAGGTCAAACAAGCTGCAGTATAATCCATAGATAACAGAAATATTGCTGCCCGACTAGGGAAAGCAAGTGGAGAAACTAGCTTCATTAACTGAGGGTTTTCTTCCTTCTGTTACTTGGATCCAACAATTTAGATCTTGCTGGCTTCTTGGCTGCTTCAAGCTATTTGAGTAGCAGTAGAGGCCAAGAACACTGGCTGGAAGACTGACCTTTTCTTTCATACATGGGGATTGATCATGGTTAGCTCTCTTTGTCATCAACAGGCTGTTATTGCAGTGTGCAGCCCCAAGCCTCTTGGGAGCATCAATTTATGCAGGACACTCAGACCAAAGGTTTGGTAACAAAACCTGGATTCCAGTCCTGTGTTGACCACCACATGGGTACCTTGGACAAGTTACTTCCTTTCATCAACCTCCTTACTGAGTTTTTTCTATCCCCACCCTCACTCAGAATGAAACCTATTTTAGCAGCACCTAATGCACATTGTAAGAAACAGAAACCTGACTTTCTCTGCAGGAAACAGTTCACTAAGAAGAGGATTATATTTTCTAGTAATTATTAATATTTGTCCTTGAAAAGAAAGTCTGATTGTACCTGATTTTATCAGATGTGAAAAAGTTCCTGGTTAGAATAAAGCTTGATAAATTATTAGGCCTAGATGTAGTTTGGTTGGGTTTCCTGTTCATATCTCCCAAGCAGAAGCTTATGGAGGTGGTTGCCGTGTGCTAGGATCCAGACCCCTAATCCTTCGTTTTCACTGACTCTACTGCAAACCGGGCAAGCTGACTCTGACAAATCAGCAGGCTAGGTTGTGGCCAATTTCCCTGTTAAACTACATACATCCTGCCCTGGCCCTGCCAGACAAGACTTTGATCTCAGGGTCAAACTGCATACAAATATGCTCTTAGATAACATGCTCAGTTTCGATTCACCCAGTTAGTTATTTCAGTGTGCTTGTGTGCAGAGCAGCTGCTCACCCAGAGCAGTTCCAGTATGTGCATACATATGTCCAAAGAGTGTGTGTACCTGCTTAGGTAAACACAGTAGAGAACCTTTCTCTGCTATCAGTGCTTAAATGGGCTGCTATACAGCAGGCTTGCATGGGGTGCAGTTGGGAGGGAAGTGACCGCAAATGAAAGCACAAGGCAGAAGATGGATGAAGTGAAGAGAGGGGTGATCTTTGGACAGGAACAAGAGATAAAAAGAGAAAGTGCTGCTAGCAATCAGAAATAAAGGAAACAGAGAATGCAGAGATAGGTGGACATGAGTTCGCCAGTGTTGAAAACAATGCCAGGAAGAAGGCAATAATAAGTCAATAGCTTGTGGGAATCAATGTGTATCCTGGAGAGCCTGCAATAGGCACCAGACAATTGGGAGCAATGTTCTAAGACCCTACACAGTTTCCACTGCTGTGCTGTTGTGAAGCATTGTCCCAGGGGCACTCACCTGAGTCTTGCACACCTGATGATCTTCTCCCCTGAGAGCCATTTATGTCCATTTCTCATGGTTACTAAGAACCTTCCTACAATGTGAAGTCAACCAGTGTAATTATATTACTGAGGTTATCTTGATAGGATCCCCTGCAGCAAGGGTGAGCAAAATATGGCCCTCAGGATGCATCTGGCCCAAAGGGACTTTGTCCCACCCATGGCAGATTCCTTGGTCCCACCATCCAGCCCAGGGTGCATGTTCTGCTAGCACAGGGTGCTCATCAGGGCTGGGGTGGCCCTGCTGCTGAACTCCACCTCAGGAGATGGTGGTTCCTTCTGGCTACCACTGCTGGTCCCAGCCCCATGGAGACTGGTGGGACCCACATACATAGCCCCAATCCCAGCCTGCTCCAGATTGGTCTACCCATGATGAGCAGTGGTGGCAGTGTCAGCAACTGGGCAGAAGCTGCTGCTGGGCATGGGGGAAAAGTGGCCATCTCTCTCCACACTGCTGTCAGGCTCTTTTTGCTGTGGCTGCCCAGAGCCTGCATCTGGATTGCCCTGCAACTCCTTTCTACCCTACTGGGTGGCTCAGAGGTAGCACTGGTGATAGTGGTGATGGTGGTGGAGAGGGTGAGCAGTTGTGGGATGGGCTGGGATCAGAGCTGTGTGCACAGATCACTGGATGGTCCAGAGCTGGTTCGCTCTGGCAAGGGCAGGTCTGGAGCAGACTCAGTCCAGTCCAGGCCTGGGAACAGGACTGTGCGCTTGGGTCCTGGCTGGTCCAGAGCTGGTCCATTCCAACCACGGTGTGTCCGGAGTGGGGGCCAAGGCTGCACACTCAGCTGCCACTGGGCACTGGCGGCAGTGGCAGTGGCAGGGAGAAGCCACATGGCCCACAGGTTTGGTGAGCTGTTGAGGGTGGGGGGGAGAAAGAAAGCACATAAAACCTTGGGAGATTCTTCTGTTGCTCTTAACTGCTGCTGCTTTAAGAATTTGTGGAATTTTTCAGCTACTCATACCAATGTTCATCATTAATCCACCCAGCTCTGATTCCCACCAACATTTCAATGGTATCAGAAAAGGCAGTTGTGTATTTTCTCTCAGAACAAAAGAAATACAGTGGCTTTGATTAACCTCCAAAGAAAAAGGACATTGCTAAGGGAAAAACTGTTTGAGGCTGTCAGACTTGGCAGCCTAGAGATGGAACTTGCAGGGAGGAGGTGCTCAAAAGATTGTGGGGAGATAAAGCCAGTGGAAAAAATGGACAGGTCCCCCAACCTGCTTGCACCCTCTCCTCATGCCACCACTGTACTTGTGAAAGCTCACTCCAGATTAATTTTGTCCTGAAAGGATGAAGAGTTCTTCTCAGTGAGTAAGCACACTGAGGAGCATGATATCAATCAGATTTCTCTCACTGGCAAGGGTTAGCTTATGTTCTAGGTTATGTGCACCTGTTCCTTTCCATGTTCAGAGTCTACAAGATGGCCAAGCATTCTAGAGTTTGCTACAATTTTGGATACAGTAGAGCATACTCATTTGCATGTTTTTCTATTTTCCTATTGACTGAGGATATAAGTGATTTTCTATGATTACTGCAGATATATTCTTAATGACCTTATGGCTTACAAATCCCATACCCTCATTGCTAAAAATTAAACTCATGATGGCAGGATCTAACAGGCATCTTGGCATAAATCTAGAATGAACACATTACTTCTATGTGCTAGTGCACAGGGGAATTTTAGCACCTTGCGTTGCCCTACCATTTCCCCAGTGAGTACCTCAAGGCTTCCTCCTGTGTGCTCTGTACCACATCCTGTTTTGCATATAAGTAATTTTACAGCCTAATCCTTGTGTATCTGTCTATCTCTGGGAGCAGGTACCTTTGTTTCCTTGGTCCTGTTATACAGGTCTCAGGAAATAAAAGCAAAGTGCATACATTACCATATCTATGACTTAAACCAGCTGCCTGACGCAAGGCAACCCTGCCATTTGAAGGTCCCAAACCTACCAGGGCCAAAAAAGAAGAGCAAGAAATGGAATTGGGATGTACCTTTTTCCAAGAACCTGCAGCTGCCATGTCTCACCCTCTTACATAGTACTGGGCCTTCTGTGAAAGAAAAGCCTTCCTTGCATGATAGCTCTTTCCTTCTGATGTACCTTGAGGGGATGTAAAATTCGTTATTTAAAATAAAATCTTTTCTGCCTATTCTAAGTAAGGGTCATCTCTCATATTTTACTGCATAGACTCTCTGGAAGATTACAAAAGTGGGTAAGCTAAAGAAACAGAGAAGGGCAATGGATTCATTTAGACAGTTAAAAATAAGCAAAAGCCCCAATATGGTAAACATCTAATTAATGCACAACTCTAAAACAAAGCTCTCTTGGTAAAAGAGTCAGCATGACCATTAAGAGCATTTACATCTTTTTCTTGGTCCTCCAGGGAAAACTTCTAGTTAAACAGACACTGCGTAGGTACCTCTGGGTGACACATTCTCTGGCCGATGTTATACAGGAGATAAGATTAGATGGTAATGGGTCCTATCAGTCTCAAATTCATGAATCTTCCTGTTCTTTCTGAAATAGTGAAAAGAAGAAAAACCTTTGTAAGAAGAAAAAGCAATGCCATCAGCACCATCCCCAGGACTAGTAAGCCTTCTTGTAACACAGGCAATAGTGCCTTTTTAGTAGTGGCATGCATCACCATCACAACTGCCCCAACAATAGAACCTGCCCACATGATTGGTTAGCAATGGATCAGTAATGAAAAAGTTCCCCATTGGCAAGTTTCCCTATGGCAATAGCTCCATGCTTCTGAACAGATAGGGGGACTCTCATATCAGTGTGCTGCCTCTGCAGCTACAGAACAAATGTTGAACAGATCTCAAGAAAAGGAGCCACTAATGCTAGAACCTGCTGGTTAACCTAGTTCTACAGCACAAACTTGTTCTACTAATTCAGGATTGTTTCTTGAGCCCACAAACAGTAGTGCACTGAGAGAAGCTGGTCCAAAAAAAGTCCTTCCTGAAGCAACTTCTTAATCTCATTGAATAATGATAATTTCCTTATCTGCTTTCTTATTCACCCCTAGGACCACCAACACTAGGGAAGAAGATAAATATGGAGGCCCCGTTGCTGTCAGTTACTGAAAATCTGCTGCCAAAAGTGCTCAGTAACATGGCTGCTGACTTGCAAAGCTACATTTGTGCAGTAGACTAAATACATCTGCCCAGACTGTTGCACATTCATAACTGTCTGCATTATTGTATGGACATCTGTCCTGTTCATAATGATCTGACATGCATTTAAAAATGGTGCTGGATACCCCAGGAGTGGAAGATCATGGAACGGTGACAGAAAAATCATGGGCTTTTTAGGGTTTGACTCTAGTCATAGAACAAGAGATATTTGGCTTCTATGTATCCCACT
This sequence comes from Caiman crocodilus, assembly GCA_030014935.1. NCBI lineage: Eukaryota > Metazoa > Chordata > Crocodylia > Alligatoridae > Caiman > Caiman crocodilus. The sequence goes on along the minus strand of JAGPOW010003447.1, from coordinate 3,890,046 downwards.
ATGTATACCAGGAGCAATCCCATAACACATGGTATGCAACAGCAGTAATAGTACAAACGAATACCAGGTTCTTTCCAAAGTACTGAGCAGGAAATCTCCCTCTCTTCCCACCCCCTCCCCTGTGGAAGTGATGACTTGTAGGGAAGTTCAAGCTGACTATTTAGATACATTTCCATTGAAGCAGATATATTGATGATCTGCTTCCGTCTAACCCCAACCTTTTCTGTTGTGAAAGCAGGAACATAGCACCCCCTCCCCCCAGTCAATTCTATTGAAGTAGGTTTCACTCAATGGTTCAAAATTTAGCTGATTCCTACAGCTCCTGTCACTGTGGCAGCCTGGCATCCTAATTACAACTACTTCAGCAACAAATAAATGCCACATACCACCTATAATGAGAGGGGGAGAAAAACTAAAAATACCCTGCCCTGTGGCTGCCAACAAACCTCAGCAGGCCACCTGCTCACGGTGATGCAGTGCCACCACGACTGAAACAGGAATTCACCACATGTTCATGCATAAAAATGAGATTCACAGGGCTCTCTGCAGATTCCCATCCTGGGGAGCTCTGCTTCATGACCACGGGCACAGGGAATGCTTGTTATGAAATGCTACTGCCCTGCCGGACAGCTCAGTCCAGCAACTGACAGCAAAAGGTTCTCAGCTTCCTCAACTACCCCCTGCTTCCTCCCTGCTCACAGGAACAAGGCATGTTTCAGGCATAGGGGCCAAGAACATCTAGAGATTTCTATACAGGAAACCACCTAAACCTCCTCCAGCAAAGCAGCTGATAGTGAATCAGAAGCCAGGGCAGAGATTTTTTAAACTCCAGAGTTTTGCCTTCATGGGCCAGCACCATTCAGGAGATGGACTACTGCATTTGGCACCACTGAGCATTTCCAAGGGGTCTTCTTGGGCAGCACAGAGAATGAGATAGAGACCAACTTTTACACAAATGTGGATATCCACTGGAGTATTCTCACCACAGAGAAGATGCTTCAGCATAATTAATGGAGCCATGGGATCTGTTGACTACAAACCATCTTCTAGCAAGTAGTCTTGGCAAGTATAGGCCCAGTGACAGTCTCCACTGTAGTCTTCAGTATTACGCATCTGTTTTTGCTGCATTATGGCATCCTCAGTCTCTCTAGACTTAATACATCTCATGTCTACATGCACTGTGTAACAACACCCAGAAGCATGTCCAATTCAGAGAGACATGCCTGATCTGAGACAGAAACTTACTGTAGACAGCTTAGTCCTCTATGCTCTCACTGTACATTGGGTAGCTCCTTTGGTAGAGGTACTCATTGTGTGGGTTAGCTGCTGGTTAGGGGGGCACTAGCTTTACCCAGATCTCTGGTGCAGTGGCTAAAATACCTGTGGTGATCTATTCTCCTGCTACAGCTCACTCTGACAGAGATGCACCAAAGAAGGCATAACAGAGCATTTACTTTTAAAAGACCACGCCAGCACAGCTTGTAAATGGCGGAGGGGGTGGAGACAGTGAACCCCTGCTCAGTGAAGGTACATGTATTAGAAGCTGGGCCCATCCTGTATAGTGGGGTACATGACACAGCAGGTGCTATACTTGCCACCATCCATTCCAGAGTTTTTCCTCCAAGACTCTCCTGTCCAGGCTAGACACAGGCAGAAGCAACGGTGATGTAGGAGATTGGATGGGCAACTGAGGCAATGGGAAGGTATCCATGTGACTGCAGATTCAACAACACCACCAGGCACTGTCTGGCCTATTCAGAAAACTGTTCTGTAGTGAGGAAGGGGGTATCTCATTATTGCAGGGAAGGGAATGGCAAGGCCACAGTGAGGTCTTCCAGAGAAAGGGGATTTGCAGTTTGCTTAAAGGGATGCCTAACAAGATGTGGGAGGTCTGTGCAAGGACATGCTCACTAGAAGTCACCTGGGACAGAGCGGGTCTCAGCAGTATTGTGATCTCAGCTGAGAGCAGCATGGTGGCCAGATCAGTATCAAACAGAAATGTCTGGATCTATGAAGAGCAAACCCACTTTAAGTAGTGAGACCATCCAGCTGTTAGCCACACAACCAGTGGTAGTCCAGGGCATTAAACCAGCCCTGCTGCTCACCCTTCTGAGGCACTGCAGCCAGCCCTTGCTCTTCCTTCTCCTCTCTGCCTGAGGTCTGTTAAATCTATCTACATAGGAGAGTGCTTAAGAAAAAAAGCATTTTGTGAAATAGTATTAGTGGTTGGGTTTTGAAAAATCACTTCACATCCGCTGTGGCTAGAGTTAAACATCTTTCTGGTTATGTTAGGCCCACAGTCTACCTTATTCCTCCTCAGTCCTTAGTGGAGATATACCCATCAGCTTCAACAAAGATAGCACATCAAAATTATTAACTTCCTTTCTGTTTTTCTCCTTACTGGGGAAAATGCCTTTTGTCTTAAAATGTCTGTTGGTCTGGCCACAAGCACAGAAGTTATGTGCTGTAAAGAAGAGGCTACTTAACCTGTTTTTGTCACTTTAAATAGGGCAATAGTCTGAGAATGAAAAGCCATTTCCCATGAAACTTGACAATAGAGAGGGGTAGGGAAACTATACCCTCTAGAGCACCTTGCTAAGAAGCTAGAAATTCAGAGAATTTAAAAGGAGATAAGTGCCCAAGTGACCTGGCCAGAAAACAACCACAATGACTTTTGGGCATGTACAAACGTGTACGCCTGCCTACAAACCTATGCTCCTTCTGTTCCACACCCATGTTCCAATCTCACTTCTCCAAACCAAACTACAGCCACACTCACAGAGGGCTAAGTCTCCTGGAAAGCAGACTGAAATCATTTCATCCAGCAACACTGGAGCAACCATCTCACCAGTCAGATGAGAGCCTTCCTGAAGCACTTATGACAGGCTTGTGACCTCCAGTACACATCAATTCCTTGATGTCATCTCCCTTCTCCTCCCTAGATAGCTTCAACTCCTGCCCCTCCAAGACACAAAATCCCAAATACCCAGCACCAACAATCCAACAGCAGCTCTGGCATCCAACATGCCCAACTGAGGATCAACTTTTGACTTCTAGCACTCAGCACCCCTCACATCTAGCACCAGCTCCAGATTTCCAGCACCCTCTAGCAGTCCCAAACTCCAGTACTTCCATCTAGCAATAATTCCTGACTTCCAGTCCCTCTTATCTTTAGAATTCCCCGAAAGCCCCTGACCTGCAGTGTATCCCCCTCAACATCAGCCTCATACTCCAGCACTTCTCCCTACTACCAGCTCCTGAATTTCAGAACCCAGCAACAGTCTCAGTTTGCCAGCAAAACCCACCCAGAAAGAGGTGCAACCTCCAATGTTCCCTCCTCAGTATCAACCCTTGACCTTCAATACCCATGGCCCAGCCCAAAGTCAGAACTCCAACACCCCATATTTGACATCAGACATCAGCAGGGGGGGAGGTGGGTTGTTTTTTATTTGTTACTGTTTTAAACATAGTTGCCCAAAGGAATGTGGGATTGTAAATGTGGGAGAGTCATAATCCTGACTCTAGCATTGACTCATCCTCAGGCCTTGGGTATCTAAAGAGAGACACCTAAATCTACATTTAGGCACTTAAGTTGTCTAAATATAGATTTTGGGTTTAATTGTAAAAAAACCCATATTACAACAGAACTGAAGCACCAATAAAAATGTTTTCAAAAGCACCTAAAAGCTTGACTACTTATGAATACTCTGAAAAATTAATCCAAATGAATTTTTAAAATAGATTATATAAACCCATTAAATTTGGTTTATTTATTTTACTTTAGAAGGGTTTGTCTACATAGGGACATTCAGGACAGTTAATTAAATTATTTTTTAAAGTGGATTTAGGTAAAAGGCTTTCAATTGTGTAGGGATTTAGGTTGTAGCCATGTTGGTCTCAGAACATCGGCAGACAAGGTTCCATGGGTGAATTTGATATCTTTTATTAGACCAATCCAAATAGTTGGAGAATAGTTATTAAGCAAGCTTTCGGGTTCAAAAACCCTTCGTCAGGCTAAGGAAGTTTCAGCAGTTGGTGTGAGCTCTTCCTGGATGGAATGAACAGTAAAGAAGCCAGGGGCTGGGATGGGGAGTCATTTGCCAGGCAGATTATAATGTATCAAAAATCCAATGTCTATATTTAGTCCATGATCTCTAGTCCAGGAGGTTGATGAAATAGAGCTTATAGGCTCGTCTCTGGGAAGTGTTGTGTAAGTTTCGCTTGAGGATCAGGACTGAGAGACTGGAGAGGGAGCGACCCTCCTGTGAGAAATGTGTCCCCACGGTAATTGGGTATTTCTGTCTTTGATGGATTTCCAGTGTGTGTTCATTTTGGTGCACAGTTTTTGTTTGGTCTCTCCTATATATTTTCCATCAGGGCATTTGGTGCATTGGATGAGATATATTACATTTCGGGAGGTGCAGCTGTAATATCCAGGGATGCTGATGGCTCTGTTGTGGGGTGTAGTAATAGTGGGAGGTGGTGGAGGTGTGTTAGCAGGTTTTGCATTCATTGTCATGGCATGGTCTGGATCCTTTTGGTGTGTTCTGGACTTGAGGAAGTTTGCTTTTGGTGATGAGGTTGGCGAGGTTCAGTGCTTGTTTGAAGGCTAGGATGGGTGGCTCTGGGAAGATTTTTTTTAAGAATAAGGTCTCTGTCTAGTATGGGTTGCAGTTTTTTAAGGATTTTCAGCACAGGTTCAAGGGAGGGGTGATATGTCATAACCAGTGGTGTGCAATTTGTGGAGGGTTTTCTTCTGTACTGCAGCAGTTCTTCACGTGGTATCCAGATGGCTCTTTCAAACATGCAATCTACCTCTCTGGCTGAGTGTCCTTGTTGGGTGAAATCCTTTTTAATATTGGTGAGGTGGGAATCCCAGGTGTTCTCTTCAGTACAAATGTGGTGGTATCTGAGGGCTTGGCTGTATATTACAGCTTTTTTGGTGTGTTTAGGGTGATTGCTGGTTCTGTGCAGATATGTATGTTAGTCTGTGGGTTTCTTGTATACTGTGGTCTGTATTTTACTCTTCTGGATACTGATCATTGTGTCTAAAAAGGAGATATTGGTGATAGAGTATTCTAAAGAAAGTTGCATGGAGGGATGGTGACTGTTGAATTTCGGATGGAACTCAGTCAGAGATTGCAGGTTCTCACTCCAAATGATGAAGATGTCATCAACGTATCTTAAGTATAGCAAGGGTTTGATTGTGGTCTTGAGCAAGTCTTCTTCCAGGTGCCTCATAGAAAGGCTGGCATACTGTGAGGCCATTTTAGTGCCCATAGCTGTTCCCATCAATTGTGTAGACACTCATTTAGAATTCTAGTGGCCTTAATCTGATTTAGTTTACTTCACTTTCATAATGGTAAATTCAACAATGTGTACTTTAGAAGATTAATGGCTTTAAATCCAAAATTCAACAGCTCCCTAGTGACTTTGGCCCAGAACCTCAAATGCACTGGAGTACCTAAATACCCTGATTTAGCTAATTTCACCTCCAAAGCAAAACAAGTTGAATTGTGTGACGGCTACTTTAATTCTGAATGAAAGAATTCACGCTGTTTAATGCAGTTTAAGGAATCCACTTTAACATCACACCTTTAATTCATATTAACTTACTTGACTATCCCCTTTGTAGATGCTCTGAAGTCTCAGGTGCTCAAAGGCTAAAAACAGAAAACTAGTTTAATCTCCAGGCTGATTGTGCCTCAAAACAGGAGGGAGGGGAAGGACAGGGGGAGAATGGGATGGTTGTTTACATATATAGCTTGAATGGCAATTAACTCCAATTAACCCAGTTGTCCTGGGGGAAAAGTGTTATCTGGGTACTTCACAGGTCCTTAGGTTGGTACAATGGACTTGTACATACATAGGATCTCAGAATAAAAGGCTTTGTGGGGAAGAGTGGCCATTTCACAGTTTGTTCTTAGTCTAGGTGTCTTGGCATGTTTGAGACTAAACCTTAGAAATGTTTTTAAATTAGATTTAGAAGCAGTAATCATTTGAACAACGATCTCTTAAAAACATCCCCACCATCTGCACTATAAGCATTAGCAATACTTGGGAACAAGGACTGATGTGCTTTGATCATGTGTAGGAGTAAATGCTGATTCTTCCTTGGTAGCCATCAGTCTGGTTTTGCAAAGAATGGCCCACTTCATACTCTCTCAGGTTGTTAATAGCCTCTGGGCCCCCCTCAAGTAAAGAAAGATGATAGTTGAAATAACATACTATGTGGTATAACGCTGTTTTCCTCTCTTTTACAAACAAAAACATTCAGGTCCAATGTATTTAATGGGTCATAAATTACTGAACCCAACCCAATTTCATCATAAATGCTCTCTGTACAGTGTCCTTCACTTGGAGAGAAGCAGATCCCTGTGATGTGCTGCCTGTCCCAACACACATATATGCACGTGCATGCATGCACACACATGTGCTGCAATAGCAAACAGAATCCTTGAGTCTCCTATCCCATAGGGCAGGTCATAGAGTGGGACCTAAAGTAATTAAGCGGGCAAGACACAGTTGTGAAAGCCCCAGATTACTGGAACTTCATCAGAATTGGATGATCTGCTTCTGCTTAACCCCAACCTTTTCTGTTGTGAAAGTAGGAACATACCAACCCCCACCCCACCCCACCCCACCCCACACACAGTCAATTCTATTGAAGCAGGCTTCACTCAATGGTTCACACTCCCCACCCCTTTTAATATAAAGGGAAAAATGATTAAGGTTGAAGATCTCATTCATATAATAAATGACCAACCTTACACTAACAGAGAATGCAAACTATTAAACCAATAGGTGCCCCTCCCCACACCTCTCCTATCATGAAAGCTAACACAATCACATTGTCCATCTCAGCTAGGTTTACTTATCTCTTTCAGAATGGTTAGACCCATAAAAATGGTGTTTATTAAGGTTCAATTGCTTCTATATCTGGGTAAACCAAATCTCAGGAGCTGAGCATGATGTAATTACTCCATGGATAGAAGACAGGCCCAGATACCTCAACTATTTTCATTACTGCTTCACTACTCCACTGCCCTTGTGGCTCAACAAGTATTTAAAAAAAAACTTGGCAAGCTTGTCCAAACAACATCCAGTTAATGTTACTACATTACACACCTGTTATCACTTCAAGAAATAAAGATTATTATCTGCCTTTACACAGAGTGAGGATCCTGCTAGTGCTTGGCCCTATAATGAAGAGAAAATGAGAAGTAGATCATTCCAAAAGATTCCCCGCCTTATTCCAAAACTGCCAAAAAACTTGAACTTGTCAACAATGCATGAGAAATATTCATATTACTGATACAGATTATTGATGTGTGGAAATGCCTGGTATGTCCCACACAAGCTGTATGAAGCAAATATGATTTGAATGAGCCCCCTGAGGAAAGGAGAAGGCAGATTTGGGATGAGCACCTGTTAAAACTTTCATCTGTACACCTAGGCAACAGAAGGCTGGGACTAATGGAGCTTGGCCCTCACAAATTAATTTCTGGACTAAGGATGTGGCTCTTGCTTACTGATTTGGACTTGGACTCTGGTGCTAACCCACTCATGAGGCTTTGGCTCCTGCTTTGGATCTTCCTCTGGCTCTGGTGCTTGACTGTCCCTGTGCTTCTCAAGAATGCCTACAATGCAATCCTTACAGTACTTGCATTCTGCCGGCCACACAACCACAGGAATAAGCTAGGGACAAGAGTTCTTTCAAAAGCTGCAAGAGATCACGAGCTTAAAAAAAGCCCCAAACCAAAAAAACCCATCATCCATTGCCTCCTATATATGGGGGTTACAGGACACCTGGCCACATTGCAGCGCTCTGGGCTGCACGGGCCACACTGCATGGGCTGCTGCACCATGCCAACACACCCATGTTCTGCCCCTCTGCCACTTCAATTCCCCTGTGCTGTATTTTCTGTCCCCTTTGCCATGCCACATGGTGGGTGTCCTTTCACTGTGCTGTACCAGTGCCTTGGCTTCCCCCAGCTGTAGGCTCCTTTGGCCCTGTGGGCAGCACTGCCCCACCTCCAGGTGCAGATACAGATAGTGGAAGCTGAAGAAGGGAAGGGGAGTTCGGAGAGACTGATGGTAATAGCAGGAGAGCAATGGAGGAGTGCCTGAACCAAAAGCCCATGGGCTGTAGTTCAATCCCATGGGAGCCACATGTGGCTTGCAGGCTGCCAGTTTCATAGATTCATCATAGTATCATGGTACTTAGGGTCAGAAGGAACCTAAACAGATCACCAGGTCCAACCCCCTGCCCTGAGCAGGAATGGGTGCCAGGGTCAAATCATCCCAAGCCAAATAGCTGTCCAGCCTCCTCTTGAAGACCCCCAAGGTAGGAGAGAGCACCACCTCACTTGAAAGTCCATTCCAGAGCCTGGCAGCCCTAACTATAAAGTAATGACTCCTGATTTTCAGCCTGAACCTTCTCTCTAACAATTTGTGGCTGTTACTCCTAGTAATCCCAGGTGATGCCTGCAGGAACACAGCCTCCCACAATTCCCACTGATCCCCCCTGATGAGTTTGTAACTGGCCACCAGATCCCTTCAGCCTTCTCTTGTGGAGGCTGAACAGGTTCAGGCTCTTTAGCCTCTTTTCATACGACCTGCCCAGCTGCCCCTTGACCATGTGAGTGGCCCTCCTTTGGACCATCTTAATGATAGCCACATCCCTCTTCAAGTGTGGTACCCAGAACTAGACAGTACTCCAACTGTGGCCTGACCAATGCTGCGTAGAGGGGAAAGATCACCTCCCTTGACTTGCTTGTGATGCGTCTGTAGATGCACAACAAGTTGTGGTTAGCTTTACTGACCACTTCCTCGCATTGGCAGATCATGTTCATCCAGGAGTCAACAAGGACTCCAAGATGCCTTTCTGCTACCATGTTAAGAATAAGGGTGTTCCCCAACCTATAGGTGTGTTGCTGGTTCCTTCTTTCTAGATGCAGCACCTTGCACTTGCCTGCATTGAACTCCATCCTGTTCTTATCCGCCCACCTCTGTAATTTGTCTACATCTATCTGGATTCTGTCCCTCCCCTCCAGCGTGCCCACCTCATCCCACAGCTTGGTGTTGGTGTTGTGCATTACATACCCACATCCAGATGACTGATAAAGATGTTGAACAGTACAAGCCCAAGGACCTAGCCCTGGGGGACTCCACTGCCCGCACCCCTCCAGGTCAAAAACGACCAGTCCACCGCCACTTTCTGAGTGCGACCATCTAGCCAATTTGCCACCCATTTGACTATGTAGGCATTAAGGCCACAATCACCAAGTTTTTTTAAGAGAATGTGGTGGGAAACTGTAAAGATCTTCTTAAAGTCCAGAAAGATGACATCCACCCTGACACCCTCATTCAGGGACTTTGTGACCTGATCATAAAAAGAAACCAGGTTAGTCAGGAAAGACCTGCCCTCAATGAATCCATGTTGGTAGCCCCTGAGCATTACCTCCCCTGCTGGGCCCTTTCAGATGTGCTACTTGATAATTTTTTCAAAGGTTTTCCTAAGGAGCAAGGTAAGACTGACTGGCCTATAATTGCCGGGGTCATCCTTTCTTCCCTTGTAAATAGGGACCAAACTGTCCCTTTTTCAATCCTCTGGCACCTGGCCAGTGCCCTACAAGTACTCATAGAGCCATGCCAGGGTCCCTGCAATGACCCCCGCCAGTTCCCTCAGCACCCTTGGATGAAGAGCATCTGGACCTACTAATTAAAACACATCCAGACCCTTCAAAAGTTTCTTAACTAGGTCGTCCCTGATCCTAGGCATGGCAGTGCCTCCCCTCAGTCCATCCACAATTCTAGTGAGAGAGATGTCCCAGTCCCTGTTCAGGAATATGGAGGCAAAGAATTCATTAAAGAGGTCAGCTTTTTTGTTTGCTGAAATCACCAGATTGCCAAGCTGTAGGGGCTGCATGTTACCCAGTGCCTTCTTCTTCCTCGCTGATGCATGTCTTGTGGCGCTGTCTGCATCTGCTCACTGGAAGGACAGAAGAAAAACCACCTGTGCCCCTGTCTCCTTGAGCTTTGCCCCTAGAGCACTGTAGACTCTCATGACATGGTCCAGGTTGTCCTTGGCCATGTCATTCATTCCCAGGTGAATGAGGACTATGGGGTAATGATCAGAGGGTCAGCTGAGGTTCAGGATCATCTCTGTGATGTCCTGAATCTGAGCTCCATGCAGGCAACAAACCTCACATGCCATGGGGTCAGAGCAACAGACAGGCCCCTCCGTTCCTCTCAGGATGGAGTCACTGATGACGAGGATCCGGCGTCTCTTCCTCATTGTGTTCCGGTAGCTCTTGGTCTGTGCCATGCTTGGAGTGGCATCAGTTCTCTTGGAGGCATCCTCTCCTACCTCCTCCTTCACGGCTGCCAGGGCCTCAGACCTGTTCCCCAGCTGTACCTGTGGAGCTGACACTGAGGTAGCACGAGTAGCCCTGGCTCTGGAGGTGACCGTCTGCCATAACTCTGCAGTGGGTCCCTCCTGGGTGGCTTCTTCTCTAGGTTCCTGACCCTGCAGAAAATGAAAGTACCCATCAATTTTGTTCCTGGCCATCCTAATCCTCTGCAGCTTGCTGACCTCAGCCTGGAGCTCCCTCACCTGCTCCTCCAAGGCCCAAAACTGAGCACATGGTAGAGATGAGAGAGTTCCTGCTGCTCGCTCCCCACCAGGCCACCAAGGCCCCACCAGGCAGTCCCCAAAGATGGGGGGAGGCCGTAAAGGAACCCCATGCAGGCAGCACTATAGATTCATAGACACTAGGGTAAGAAGGGACCTCAACAGATCATTGAGTCGAAACCCCTGCCTAGGCAGGAAAGAGTGCTGGAGTCAGGTGACCCAAGCCCGTTGCCTATCCAACCTTCTCTTAAAGACCCCCAAGGTATGGGAGAGCACCACCTCCCTTGGAAGCCTGTTCCAAATTTTGGCCAACCTTACCATGAAGAAATTTTTCCTGGTATCTAGCCTAAATCTGCTGTCTGTCAGTTTGTGACTATTGTTCCTTGTTACCCCAAGAGGCGCCCTAGTGAACAGAGCATCTACAAGTCCTTGCTGCATTTCCCTAATGAATTTGTAAGCAGTCACAAGATCACCCCTCAGCCTTCTTTTGTGGAGGCTGAAGAGGTCCAGATCCCCCAGTCTCTTCTCATATGGCTTGTCTTGTAAGCTCCTAATCATATGAGTGGCCATCCTCTGGACCGTCTCAAGTCTATCAACATCCTTCTTGAAGTATGGCACCCAAAACTGTAGGCAGTACTCCAACTGTGATCTGACCAATGCTGCATAGAGGGAAAGTATCACATCCTTGGTTCTATTTGTCATGCATCTGCTGAGGCATGATAAAGTGCAGTTAGCTTTGCTGATGATTTTGTCACATTGCTGACTCATGTTCATCTTGGAGTCCACTGTGACTCTGAAATCCCATTCTGCTTCTGTGCTGCTGAGAGGGTCACTTCCCAGCCAGTAAGTGTGCTGGATATGTTTGCGTCCTAGGTGCAGCACTCTTCACTTGTCCTTGTAGTACTGCATCCTATTGTGTAATGCCCACTTTTCTACCCTGTCCAGGTGTGCCTGCAATCATTCCCTACCCTCTGGTGTGTGTACTTAACCCTACAATTTAGTATTGTCCTCAAACTTGGACAGAGTACATCACACCCACATCCAAGTCACTTATGAAGATATTGAAGAGTACAGGTCTAAGGACCGAACCCTGTGGAACCCCAGAGGAGGGCGGCTTTGTGTTTGTGTTACTGTTTGTCACCAGTGGTTTGAGTGGGTGAGGCTATTAGGGGCTGGAGGGGGCCTCATAGGGGACTCATGGCGGTGCGAGAACCTCAGCGCCAGCAAGGGTGCAGCATTGGGTGTGCACAGACCCCAGCCCCAGAGAGGGGCAGTTCAGAAGCCCCAGAGATGGGGCATTGCTGAAAAGACCCAGTGTGGGCGCAATGATCCCCAGAGAGGGGGCAGCCTTACTGAGGAGGCCCCGGAGAGAGGGTGGCATTGTGGAAGAGCCCCCAGAGGAGGGCGGCTTTACTGAGAAGGCCCTGAAAGAGGGCAGTGCTTTGAGAAGTGTCAGAGAGATGAGGTGTTGGCTTCCCTTGTGTTCCTATAAAAGTAGGGCTCCCAGACTCATGTCAGAAGCATCTGTGGCCACAGAGAACAGTTTCTCGTGGACTGGTGCTTTCAGGATCAGTTGCTTGATCCAGGCAGCCTTTAGGGTATCAAATGCCTCTTGGCACTCCTGTTTCCAGGTCACGGGGTCAAGACCACCCTTCTTGGTCAGCTCGTGCAGTGGAGCTGCTGTTGCTCCAAATCCAGAAACAAATCTCTGGTAGTAACCTGCCAGGCCAAGGAAGGCTCTGACATGAACTACAGTCCTTTGGCCACCTGGTATTTGAGGTGGATATTGTCACAATGGGCAAAGAACAGTTGACTTAAAATACTGCAGGTCTCTGAAGGTGGTTACAATCAATCTTCCTCCCTCTTGAGCATATAGGGTTAATACAGTCTGCCCATTTGAACCTCTTTAGATATTCTTCACCGTGTATAAGGGTCTTAATTCAGACTTTAATTTTTTCTTAACTTCTTGCATACTAGGTAGATCATCATAATCGGAGTCTAAATTAATTGAAGCTAGGGGAGAAAGCAGGCTTGCCGGTGGCTCTGTAGGTGAACGGCTAGATGCAGCAGCAGGAGGAGCAGGGTTGACTATTTGGGCAGGAGGAGGAGGAAGAACAGGACTAGGTACCCTGGAATCTAGTAGGTCTTCTGTATCTTCTTGGGTGCGGGTAACGTTGGGTGCCTGAATGCTAGGGTAGAGGTTTTTATATGTTGGAGGGCAATTTGCAGCTGATGGAATGCTAGGGTTTTTCTTTTATAGGAGGCTGAGCCAATTTTTCCTCCTCTAATGTAGCCAACTGCCTTTTTAATTTATCATTAGAGTCTCTGAGACTAGTCTCAATAGATTTTTGTTTTCTTTTCAAAGCTTCATTATCTCATAGGTACCAATATTTCATCTGCTCTAGGTTGGGTATTTCTAAGAATCTCGTCAGGTAATTTAATTTATCGAGATCAAAGGTTCCTTTGTCAGGAAACTGTAACCCAGGGTTTTCATAGGTATAACCATTCCAAACATGTGCCAATTTAACTAAGGGCTTTTGCTTCTTTGGACCCAATTTAGTTCCATATTCCTTACACATACACCCCAAAGGTGTTTTTGGGTCTGGGCAAGAGGATCCTTGACCCATTGCCAGGATAATGTAACAAAACTAGGAGAGATTTACCAGAGAGACACAAGATGAAGGGGAAACAGGTTCATCGGAGCGATGCCCAGTGCCAAAGGCACAAAAGGAATTCACAGACTGGAACGTGAGCCCTTGCTTTCAAGATTGGCTTGCAAGCTGCCAACTTGGGGTGGCTGCCCGCGAACCAGACACAAGGGAAGGACACAAGACAAATATAAATCAGAGCTTTCAGGACAGACTGTTAGAGGCCAGTAGGCAAAGGGATAAACAGAGAAAAGTCTAGGTGTCCCCAGACAAGATCAGAACAGTCTACCTGTCAGGGATCCCAAGTCAGTCAGTTTCAAATAAAATATCTTTCAGTCAGTCAGATAAAATAAACTAAGTCTTATACTTATAAAAGTAATGTTGGCAGCGCTTACTGCCAAGAAGACGTTACTCGTCCAGGCAAGGGAACACTGAGACCTGTTAAATGAGATTTTTTAATTAGGATCTCTTACCTCTGAGTTTTGGCGCCATGGGTGTCAGTTGTGTCCCCAGACTGTTCAAGCTGCCAACTCGGTGTTCCACCGCAATCCCACTGCTGACACCAGAAAACTGTGGGGAAAAATTCGTCCCCCAGTTCGTCAGGCAGAGGCTCAGATGAACAGGTCAATCAAAGTTTAAAGGCTTAGTTTAATAAAGAATACATTCCTGGTCAGCATCATACACAAATTCAGAATTTTGCCATGAGGTCTGACCCTGAACATTAGGCAGTGCAGGGTAATATAGAAAATGTGATGTCATAAGCATAGCAACAGTATAAACCAATCAACATTAACCATGATGCAGACAAGTCTGCACATGTCTTCAACTTGTTACTGGAGAAAAAAAAAAAATAGTTTAAACCAGTCTATAACAGCAAGGTCATGACCTGGCTACATGACTTGCTCACAAACAAAACGGCAGACTGGAACCATTTTGGCTTTCCCCTTCAGAAGGGTGTAGGCAGTGGGGTCCCGCAGGGCTTGGTCCTTGGACCAACACTCTTCAATGTCTTCATCAGTGACTTGGATGAAGCAGTGAAGTGTACTCTGTCCAAGTTTGCAGCTGACACAAAGTTATGGGGAGAAGTGGACACACCAGAGGGCAGGGAACAACTACAAGCAGACCTGGACAGGTTGGACAAGTGAGAAGAAAACAACAGAATGCAATTCAACAAGGAGAAATGCAAAGTGCTGCACCTAGGGAGGAAAAATGTCCAGCACACCTACTGCCTAGGAAATGACCTGCT
>JAGPOW010003447.1:3821741-3873428 GCA_030014935.1 Caiman crocodilus | reverse complement strand
GCTCCAGGGAGGCAGCAGACCTCTCGGCCCAAGGGATCAGGATGGCAGATGGGACCCTCCGTGCCCCTCAGGATGGAGTCCCCAATGACCAGGACTCAAGGTTTGTTCCTCCTTTGGGACCGCTTCGTCTTCTCCGCTTGTGATGATGGTGCACAATCAGCACCTCGAGGGGGGTGCTCCTCAGCAGTCTCCTCCAGGGTGGCCAGGGCCACATACCTGTTCCCAAGTAGTACCTCAGGTACAGGCTCTGCAGCAGCACGGGCTACCCTGGGTCCAGGGGGAACTTGCTGCCACCAACAAGTCACTCTTCTGGGTCTGGGGGGATCCTCAGTAGGTTTCTGGCCCTGCAGAGAACAGAAGTACATGTCAATTTCATCCTCTGCCACCCTGATCCCCCATAGCTTGCTCACCTCTGCCTGGAGCTCCCGTAGCCGCTCCTCCAGGGCCTGAAGACAGCCACAAGAGGGGCAGCCAGGGGATGTCCCAGACATCTCCCCCACCCCCGGGGGCTCCGCCCAGCCACCACCCCCAGCCAGGGTGGGGGAGGCGGACAGTGGGCCCCCCAGGGGCTCAGTCTGGGTGGCAGCCTCAGAGGTGCGCCAGGGGCAGCACCGGGGAAGAGAGAGGGGGAGGGGCCAGGCCCCTGGCAGTGGCACTACGTGTACTCACCATGTTCCTAGAAAAGGTGGTCTTCCCGCTGTCAAGTCGCTCTTCACTTTCTCCTTGCTCTCCTCCTGCACGAACGCCAGCGCAAATGCCGGCGTGCCCTTACAGAGTGCTCCTGTTTGTGTGCTCTGTTTGTGCACGGCTTGGGAGCATGGCTCCCTGCCGGCTCAGCTAGCCGCTGCCGCTGTTGCTGCTCCTTCTGCGCTGCGAGGGCTCACGTGTGGCCAAGACCACACCTGAACCCTATCAGGGGTCATCTTGTCTCCCTGCTCCGCTCCTAACTGCCGAGCAGTGAGTCAGACCTCGCTTATAAGTTTCAGTTTAGATTTGAAATTCCCGAGGTGTTCCCGTGGTTTTTTCGGCTGCCAATCAGGAGTCCCAGTTCCCCGGAAGTGCCTGCCGGCAGCCTCGAGCTCTGAAGCTCCCAGGTTGGGGAGGGGAGGGGCACGGGTCTCTAGTCCAGCAACCCGCCTCAGCAAGCTGATATCTCTCCCCAGAGCTTCCTCCGGGGATACTCCTAGCGCCCTCCTGTCCCCTTGCCGGCTCCCTGTTTGCGCGCTCTATTCGCGCGCGGCTCGGGAGCGCGGCTCCGTGCTAGCTCAGCTATAAGCGATCCGGGAGGCTCCCCTCCAGATCAACTTCAGCTGCTGGCACAGCCCCACTCATCGCTTCTCTGCCGCTGCTCCTCCTGAGCTGCGAGGGCTCACGTGTGGCTGAGACCACACCTTGTCTTGTCTCCCTGCTCCGCTCCTAACTGCCGAGCAGTGAGTCCACTCTCTCTATATAATATATATATAATATATATATTAGGGATATATATTAGGGCTGTGCAAAATTTTGCCAGTTGTTTTGTTTTGACTCTTTTTCAACTTGTTTTGAGCTTGAAACAGTGAAATTGAAATGAAGGGCTTCAAAACAGCCTCAAAACAAAACAAAGGCAGTTGAAAAGTTTAGAAAGTTTCAAAACATTTTGAGTTATGAAGCTGGGCTTTCCTGCAGGGAAACAGAAAGTAAGGAGAGGGAGGGAAAAGAGGAGGGAAGTACTGCTCTGATATTGATTGTGTCTCTGGCCAGTGACTGTGATCCTGGGATGGAAAAACAGCATAAAAGGCAGCATTGTTTGAACTGACCTGCTTGGGCTATCTTCCAGAAGCTCAGGAGTGTTTTACAACAAAGGCTACTACTACCATTGATTTCCTACTTGCTAGCTTAACAAGTGGGATTCTATAATACTTTTGCTTTCTTTCTAGACCCTTTTATTTTATTATTATATTCATTGATTGATTGTTTTCAATTTCATAATTATATTGCATACTATAATATAGAATCTATATAGGAAAACACATATATATTTAAATATTTTTATTTATTATATTACAAGCATATTCTACTATATATAAATATATATGTGTGTTTTTCTATGTAAATTCTAAATACAAGAAACTACAAAACACACCATGAAGCATGCGGGCAAGCCATCAGGGAGGAGCAGAAGAGAGGGTAGAGGTGTAAGTTCCCCCCTCCCTCTCCCCTGTACCCACAAACTGAGACTCAGACTCTTTGCTACAACAAGCAGACATGACACTTCCACTAGTACAGGCAGCAAGGAAAGGGGAGCAATGCCAGTGCCACTGCCTGAGACTGAGCCTGCATCCCCTCCAAGAGCACCAGCCAAAAGCCCCACCATCACCATGACAAAAAGCAGCAGCAGAAGCACCAGCACAACAGTCTCCTCTATACCCATTTCACTTCCCATGCTGAGCCTTCCAGTTCCAGAAGATGAGCTGGAGATGGATCTGAATCCTAGTGCCATAGTAAGGGAAATTTCAGGGAGGAGGGGGAATCATCTGAATTTGTGCTCCACACTCCTCAAGTTTCCCCTAGAGCCAGGTGTCCTTCCTCAGAAGTCACTTCAGAGGAGGCTGAGGTAAGGATTGTGGAGGCTATCGGCTCAGCTATCTGCTCCTCCTGTTGCTGTGCCTTTGCCTGCTGAGGAGGGGGAAAAGGCAGCATCCATACAAGTACCTGCACCCCAGGAGCAAGTGTGCAGTGTGGTCTGGGATCCTGGGATCATTTTGAGCTGGCAGATGATTCCACATATGCTATATGCCTGCGCTGCCAAGCCAAAACCAGCTGCGGCAAGGGAACAAAGCACATAAGCACCACCGGGATGCTGATGCATCTCCGCAGGCACCACCCCCTTGCCCTTGTTCCTCCTCAGGCTGGCACCAGTGGAAGAATGCCCAAAGGAAAGTCCCCCTCTTGCTCCAAAGCCCCTGTCCCCCTGAAGCAGAGGCAGGCCACCCTGGAACAGTGGGGGAATGGTGAACACACAGAAGGGCATGTTACAAGGATGAGTGAGGTCACCCAGAGCCTTGGGGAGATGCTTGCTGTGGATTGCCAGCCCTTCTCCTTAGTTGAGTGGCCAGGGTTTAGCTGGCTCATGGCGCTCATCACCCCATCATACCAAGTGATTACACACACCACCTTCAGCAGGATGGTGGTACCCTCCCTGTATGAGTCATGCAAGGAGTACATGAGGGAGGAGCTGCCTCACCTCATGTACCTCAGGTGGCCTTACACTTCACCTCTGGAGCACCCAGGGTGGAGATAATGCACATTTCTGCCTCACAGGTCACTGGTCCAAATAGTCAGGGCATTGATGAGCTCTCCTTCAAGCTGAGATAATGGATGAGTCCCACACGGCAACAGAGATCATGGGGGCCATGAACGGCTTGGTGCAGTGGTGGCTCATTGGGCAGGGCAAGCTCCCCCATTGGTTCATGGTCACTGACAATGGAGCCAAATGGTCAAGGCAGTGCATGATGCCAACTTTGTTGGCATTTGCTGTGTGGCACAAAAGTTCCACCTCGTAATTAGGGACACCTTGGAGGGGGACAGGGCTGACGGTGACAGTGCCAGCACCACCAGTAAGCTCATTTCCAAATGCTGAAAGGTGGCAGGCTACTTCCACCAGAGCATCAAGGGAGGCAAGATGCTGTGGGACAAAAACGCAGAGCTGAGCATCCCACAACATAAAATCATGCAGGATGTGGAGAGTTGGTGGAACTCCACATACCTAATGATCAAGAGGCTGGTGGAGCAACAGAAGATCATCCATGGGATGGTCTTACTCAGGGAGATTGGGATCAGTGGCCCCCTTAACAGAGCTGAGTGGGATACTCCTATTGTATTCAGCCTTGGTGAGGCCACAGCTGGAGTACTGCATCCAGTTTTGGGCTCCAAAGGATGTAGAGAAGCTTAAGAGAGTCCAGAGGAGAGGCATGCACATGATCAGAGGTCAGGAATACAGACCTTACGATGACAGTCTGAAATCTATGGGACTCTTCAGCCTGGAAAAGCGTAGGCTCAGGGACAGTGTGATGGCCACCTATAAGTTTATAAGGTGTGTTCATCAAGATCTGGGGGAACATTTGTTCACCAGAGTGCCCCATGGGACAACAAGGTCTAATGGTTATAAACTCCTGCAAGACCATTTCAGGCTGGCCATAAGGAAGAGTTTCTTTACTGTCCGAGCCCCCAAGATCTGGAATAGCCTGCCATCAGAGGTGGTTCAAGCACCTACTTTGAATGCCTTCAAGAGAAAATTGGATGTCTATCTTTCTGGGATCCTATGACCCCAGCTGACATCCTGCCCCTGGGGCAGAGGGGTGGACTCAGTGATCTTCCGAGGTCCCTTACAGCCCTAATGTCTATGAAATCTATGAAAGCCATCTTCCAGATCTTGGTGGTCCTCAAGCCCTTTTTTGAGGCTGCTGAGACCCTCATCACTGGTGATGCCCTCCTTATCCAGGTGATTCCTGTAGTGTAGGAACTTCAGAATCAAATGGATAGCTTCCAGGGGATCAATGTTCCTGGATAGGGCAAGCTGCTGTCACCAGACATGCAGGCACTGGTGAGGCAGCTGAAGGAGGGCATCAGGAAATGGCTCGATCCCTTGTGATCCAGTATGGTCCATGTGCTGGCTGCCATGTGTGACCTGAGGGTGAAGGGCAGCCCAAGCAGCAGCCAAAGCCTGAAGCAGTGGACAGAGCTGCTGATGAAGAGAGTCAGGGAGGCAGAAGAGTGGAGGTGGGGGGATGTGGAAGAGAGGGATCCACTGTCCCATGCTAGCACACCATCCACTAACTAGTTTCCTCCTCCAACACAGGCACTGCCAATGTGGGCGAAGGGCATGGATTCCATGGTAGGGTCCAGAGTCACCAGATCCCACCATCAGGCAGGTAGCACTCAGGCCTTGGTGGCTGCCTATCCCACCAAGGACGTGGAGGCACTGCTGTGCAACCCCTTGGACTACTTCGCAAGCCGCAGCCAGATGTGGCTGGATCTGGCCACATTGCCTGGGAACACCTGTCCTGTCCACCGATCAGTGTTCTGTGCAAAAGCGTGTTCAGCATTGCTGGGGATGTAGTGACATCCCACTGCACCTGCTTGGATCCTGGTTTGGTGGAGCAGCTGGTGTTCCTCATGGTGAAACCCCCACAGCTGGGGTTCCCCAAGCTTCAGGTGCAGATGGAGTGAATGCCACCCCCTCACTCTGTCCACACCTATTTCCTTTTTTCATTTTTCAAAAACTATTTAATGTCCTCCTCTCAGAGCTGGAGGGGGCACGCACTGTATCACCAGCCAGCAGGGGAAGAAACAGTTTCAATAAAACAAAACAGAACAGTGGTTTCAAAATGGAATTAAATGAAACTTGAAATGAAACACTGTCCTACTGAAACAATAAAAACAGAAGTCAAAATGAAACGGTGCTGTTTTGCAAAGCCCTAATTTATATACCTATACACCAATTCCCAAAACCAAACCTTTAAATACCATTTTCTAAGCCAACACCAGCAACATCATGTACACATTGAACTTGTAGGACAACATGATGGAGCCCTGGGAGATCCCACAGGAAAGGTCCTGATCGGATGACAAGCATGCACCCATCACTACTGGGATGTCACCTCTAGGAAAGAACAGGACCAATTTAGAGCTGTCCTGCAAATACCTACCAAACCCTGTAAATGTTTTTTCAGCTCCTCATGGTTAACTGTATCAACAAAAGCCACTGAAAGATCCTTTAATGCCTTGCTCTAGGTAGGTGATCCAAATTGCCAGGGTCAGATGCTTAGTATCACCATACAGTTAGTGGACATAGTTGCCTCCAATAGCAATTCAGTGTACTGCAGTACCTGGTAGACAGATGCTCAGCCCAGTGCTTGGCTGAACTTCTGTTCCTCTTCAGATCCTAGGCATCTGACTTGGAGCTGCATATTAGAACATGACATCATCTCAGGATCCAGAGTGACTAGTGTGGAGATGCCTAACACACATATTAACAGCAGCAATCAATTCATAGCATGGTATCCCCAGTGACTTTCAATCTTGAACAGAAGTGCTGGTGATAGCAGTAGCAATCCTCATAGTTTCATAGTAGCTAGGGTCAGGAAGGACCTGAACAGATCATCTAGCCTGACCCCCTGCCACAGGCAGGAATGAATGCTGGGTTCACAAGACCCTGTTCTACGCACTCCTCAGACTAAAGGGATAGATTCCCTTTATTCATCCCTTGTAAACTGGTCCATTAGGCAGCCAAGAATGCAAGACTTATAGAATCAAAAGGATAGCAAGCAAGAGGCCTGATTCTGTAACCCAAGGCTGATGGTACTCCCCTGAGAAGGAAGAGACCTTAGATCTGGTCCCTGATGCCAGGACTGTTTCTGTATCTTGCATTAGAAAATCATTGGTTAAAAAACAGAAGTAATCCTGGGCAGGGATCAGAATACAGGTCTCCTATTTCTTGGACAAGTGCTCAGGCCACTACACAAAATGTGGACTGCACTCCACTACAACTAGGTAAGTCACCATGTATTCTGTGGCTTAATCTTAACTTGGTGCATTCTGTATGCCAGAAATCCATGGATGCTTTACACTGAGGGCTTAGATTTACTCACACCACAGCTCTGTACTGCATTGTAACAGAGTTTAGACAGGAGTTAGGTTCCCTGGTGGCATGGGGCCACTGCTGCATGATCCAGTAGCCAGAGGCAGGCAGCAGGTGGCACAGGCACCCCCTAGACTGGGGCAGGCAAAGAGCCACCACCGCCTTGGGGCTGGAGAAGCTCTGAGCCCTGTGGCCCTTGGGCTAGCTTGAGGGTGGCCCTCTGGTGGTGGGGCTGACTAGGAGCAAATATGCTCTCAATTGGCATCTATGGGCATGTCCAAATGAGCATGGACATTTGGTGTCCTAAGGACAAGTAGCAGTGGCGCACCTTGCACTGCAGCTACTTGTCCCCAGGGTATGCCCATGCCATTCAAGCTTTGGCACGCAGCAAGTTACCCTGGGGGTGGTAGGGGAGGCTAGGGCCAGCACTGTGTCCTGTGTTACCTGAAGTTCTGGGGGCCTCTCCGGGCTGTAGTCACAGTGATCCTGCCAGGAGGAGCCTGGCCAGCAGCTGCTACATGGTTTTGAGTGGCCCAGCTTCGCTTTTCAGTAGCATGAGCTCAATTTTTTTTTCTATGGGTTTTTTTTGACCCCTTGATATCCAGGGGTAAAAAAAACCCACAGAACCCTCCCCTGCAGACCAGCACATGAATGGGCAGTACACTCTTGCAGGACAGAGAACACTGGACTGTGTGGTATATGACACTGAAGACATGTCTGCAGCACCATATACTGCATGGCTGGGCTCATCTGGACACACCCTACATGTGTACCACTGCACAGTAACTACAGCCCACTTAATTTGCCAACTTCATTTGCAGGTAGCAGATTAACTGTGCAGTAGACTACTTGTGCACTAAGTGCCAGCACATGTAGATGCTGATTCTTTACCATACAGTCGATTACCTGGAGAATTATCCATTCAGCATTTTGAATCCCAGAGCCCCATTTAAGCATTAGTGCCAGGAACACCATATCAAGGTTTATCCTGGGGGAGAAGGGGGGATAATGACGTTGGCTGCTTTGTCTGCAGAACCAAGGCTCTGTTTTTGGTTTTATAAACTGTGAGAGCATCACTGAACAATCGGTGCACTTATCCAGTGTTCTTCAAACAATGGCAGAGCAGTGTACCAGGGATCCACCTAGACTTATGCTGGTGCAGTCTGGGACTCCTGCTAGTATTTCCAATTAGTCTTCTACCACTGTGATCTCTGGCATTAATAAACCAGGAATTTGCTTCACAGGTATTCACAGGGGGATTGGTATGAAATAGCAATGGTGTGAATTCAAAATGTATTAATTTCCTGTGGGGTACACCCACTACACCTTCTGAACACCTAGGTGTAGGATAGGTAAATCCACTTGTCTCAAAAGTCAGAGATAGTAAAGAACCCCAGCGAACAACAGCAGTATAGTCTCTGCTAGACAGCTCTAGGTAGAGGAGGCACAGTCACAAGAGGTGCATCTACACAAGATGCAACGCACTATGGTACCATAGTGTCTGTTGGCAAAAAAAGATGACACCACCACTGCATTGCCACAGCAATGCACTCCCTCATTATGGCCCATTACTACGGTGATGTAGCAGCCAAAAATAAGTGTGCATGGCCAGCATTGTGCAGTATTGGTTTTACTGTGCTGTCTTTTAGTACTTCCAAAAAGAAGCACTAAATGACAGCACAATAACAAAGGCGCCATGTGTAGACACGCCTACAAAGGAGAAAAATCTGCCTGATTTCACTTTCTTTCCATATGGCACCTTTAGAACAAATAAAAGTAGAGTAGAACCAGAGTGTGGCGTCTTGCGCCCTTCGGGCAGCCTGGCCTGTCAAGGTGTGGCCCCTCCCCTCAACTTGTCTTCCACAACTTTGATGTCAAAACTTACTATGAGAGGGGGTCTTCAGTGGAGATCTTTCCTGGCAGGGGCCCTCCCAACAGTTGGCGGTACTTACAGTCGTATGGCGTGATGTTCCATGGGGCTCAGCCTCCCCTACACCCTGTCCACTTGCCAACTGGGTGGATATGCATTAACGATGGTCTCTGGCCCTGTAGGATAACTGAGGGCCTGTCTTCCTAGGTTCAGTCACTCTTCCTCCCCTCTCAGGATTTGTCTTATTTTAAAGAAAATATTCCCTTGAGTAGGAGGGGGCTGCAGAGCTGCCTCCTTTATCCCTGCCTCCTCCAGTGGTCTCAAATGCCTCTTCCCTCCTGCTGTCCACCAGGAACTCCCCTGCCACCTTGGTCTCAGCTTCTAGTAGGGGCTGGAAGGGTGCCTCTGCTTTGCCTTCTGCAGGAGGCTTAAAGATCTCCCTGGTGCCACCTGCGAGAACCACACAGGCTGGGTTGCCTCCTTCCCGTGCTGGAGCCACAGCCCCCCAATGAGCTCCCAGCCCATGCTCTCTCTCTCCGGCTCTCCCCCCGCCCTAATTCCAGCGTGGCTTTTATACTTTCCCGTGGCGGCTGGTATGGCTGCTTGAATTGGCCCAATTGGTTTGAATTGGTTTGGATTGGCTTGGATTGGTTTCCTGTACTGGAAACAGCTGATTAAACAGCCAGTGTAATGCCGGTTCGCTTGGCTGCGGCCGCGGTTGTGGCTCCTTCTCCGGCTGCCCTGCGGGAGGTGAGTTAGCCCTGCTGGGGGCCCATTCCCAGGGTAGAGGGCCCACGAGGTGCACTCTCTCCCTTTCAGGAGCCTGTGGAGGTGCCTCACTGCCACACAGAGACCAAACAGCTTTGCTCCAAAAGTTCCATTGGTGGTGCTCAGCCTTACTACAGAGCCATGTTAAGAAGGCGCAGGCCTATGATGCTCTCACAGTAGTGATAGACCCAAGCTCCAGGTGAAAACACAGAATGTATCAGAAATGCCCAGCCTGGATCAGGGTAGGTCCACCAGCAACAACGTCCTGCCCTGATGGGGACTGGCCCCGTGAAATGGGAAGAACAGCCGTCCAGTCATTGGTAAGTCTGAAGATGGCTAAGGAATCTGATCTGAGGTCTGCAGGTTTGCCTGCAGCCATGAGAAATAGTTCCAGAAGGAAGGAATAGATTATGGTGATGTCAGATCTTAGCTTTTTTCTTTTGTTTGTCTCATTTATCACTTCTGTAGCAAGGTGAGTTTGTTCAGTGATTAATACCATTTCGTATATCACGGTGCCATTGGCAGAGATTCAGTGCTCAGGTTTCCCAGGTATTCATGTTAATATCACATTGCTTCAGATTAACCTTCAACATGTCCTTCAATCTCTTGTTTTGACCACCTCTAGAATGGTGATCTTCAGTGACTTGGGAGCATAGAACCTGTTTTAGGAGTTGGCTGTTAGGCATCCTTATATTGTGTCCTGTCCAATGGAGCTGGTGCCATATAAACATGGCTCCAATGATGGTACTGTTTGCTTGTGCCAGAATGCTACCATTCATTCTTCTGTCCTTCCAATTGATATAGAAAATTTTTCAAGGACATCCTGATGGTAACATTCTAAAACGTTCAGGTGTTTCTAATATGTTGCCCACCTATACAGAAGGATAGGAATGAGAACTACCAGCAGCTTGGTTTCAGTTCTAATGTCATGATCATTGAAGACATGATTTCAGAGACATGCAAAGGCAACAGTGGCAGATTTTATCCAATGTTGAAGATCATCCTCTATACCAGGGACAGGTGAAATATGGTCCACACTCATGGAACTGGCACTTATCACAGGGACATTTGGAGAATGGATCATGGCTCTGCCCTCAACCCTGTCTCCATGCTGTCACCACTCTGTGATCCTGGCCTCAGCCCCACCCCCAGCCCTGCCTGCCTGCCCACCCACCCGGCACTTTCCAATGCCACTCCCCTCCCTGTGGCCCAATCTTATCCACCCAGCAGTGTGCACCATGCCCATGGGGGTCCCAGGCTGGTCTTCACGGAGACCCTGCCCACCTACTCACCCACTCCATCCTTCATTCCCAGCGGTAGGTGTAGGATGGACAGGCCTGGGACCAGATAGGATCAATTGGCAGCCTCCGCTCCGCTGGCTGATATGCTCAAAACTGTCCAAATATTGTCCTCTAATTGTAATATGTGGAACAGTCAGTTAGGTGGGATGGGTTGGTAAAGTACCTTAGTTTTCATTAAGTTGTCAGTGGCTGCATCTACACATGCATTTTAATATTCATTGGCTTATTTTAATGCACACTAAAGCATCACTAAAAAACTGTGCTTTTTAGTTAAATGCACATTAAGATAGGCTATTGTGCCTTTTTCTAGTACCTCACAATGGAGGTACTATATTTAAGCACATTAATGCATGTGTAGACACACCCAGTGATCATGTCTACATGAGATGCTAAGTTGCCTTAGCAACAAGCTGTAGTTCATTGCTATGGCAACATAGCATCAGCAGGCACAAATCGTGATGCCAATGCTACATCGCTGTAGCAATAAGCTATGTTGCCATAGCTCATTGCTATGGCAATGTAGCATCTAAAAATAACCGTGCACCTCTGGGACTGAACTTCACCCATGGGTACTGTGCAGTCATGTGCAGACATTTAGTACTTGCTAAAAAAGCTATCAAGAGTGACCTGGAGCTCTTCAATTGAGTAGGCACACAATTGTCAGTTTATAGAAGATCAGTAATGGAGGTGATGGTTATCTCAGATTTATAATGTAACTGGTTGATGTTAAAGAGTTTGTTGTCTGTGTGATACTGCAGTGTTTCTCAACCCATGGTATGCATACCCCCGGGGGTACATGAGACACGGGCAGGAGAACATGGGTTCTACATTTTGGTCTTTGTCTGCTCGTGCCAGAAGTTCTGGCCACCGCCTCTCCTGCTGTGTCTGGTGCACTGGGACTTTCACTCCCCAACATCATTGTGCTGAGGGATAGGGAGGCAGGCCCCACGCAGGCTGCTTTGCCCCAGGCCATGATGGAAAAGTGGAACTTAGTTAATGGCAGTGAAACCAGAAGTGCCACAGTGGGATTTCTGGTTTTGCTTTTGCTGCATTGATAAGCAGGGGTTACATAACGTACCAAAGATTGAGAACCTCTCTGATACTGGATGCTGTCTCTGGATGGAAGTCTAATAACAAGGAGATGTGTAATAGCTACAGTACAGCTGGAGAAGAGTGTTGGTGCAATTGCACATCCTTGTTTGACTCCAGTTTTAATAATAAAGGGGGCTGTTTCCACGTCATTGCTTACCATAGTTCCTGTCATATTGGTATAAAAGAAAGATGATGGTAACGAATTTTAATGGACATCCACATCTCATCAAAAACTTCCTTAGGGGTTCTCTTTAGATTGAATCAAAGGCCTTAGGTCAATCAAGTCCATGTGAAGCGCTCAGTGTTGCTTATGGCACTTCTCCTGCAGCTGTGTAGCAACAAAAATCATATTTAGTGTCTCCCTGAGTGGTCTGAAATGACTCAAAAAGAATTGGGACTTGGATAGAAGCTTCTCACGGAGGAAAGTAAGTCTATTGAGAAGAATGCAAGTGAGGATCTTCCCAGCTGTGGACAGAAGTACAATTCCATATTCATTGCTACAATCCATTTTTCTTTCTTTCTTAAATATGGTAACTATTTTGGCATCTCTCAGGTCACTGAAAATCTTTTTGTCTCTCCAGACTTTCAGAATAATTGTGTAGTTTGTGAGAGAGATTTTTCCACCTTGCTTATAAATTTCAGCTGGACCACATGATTTGTTGTTTTTCACTTGCTTAATGGCTTTCTAAGCCTCTTGATAAGCTGGTGTATCTGTGTTATGGAATGGCTTTGACTGTGTTGCCGTTGACATTAGAATCTCAGTTCAGGAGGTCTTGAAAGTGCTCCTTCTGCCATGCACTAATGATGCAGCTATCTTTAGAGAGTGTTATTCCATCCTAAAACTTCAGAGGGATAACTTCATGTGTGCTTGACCCATAGATAGCAGGGGTTCTCTGATAAAGATTTGCTTGGCTGATACCAATAGCCAATGATTAGCCAACTGTAATCCAAGTGCATCCAAATCTGTGTTCTCTTCTCCAATCAGAAAGGATGGGTGGCCAAGCAGGAGTGCTATGAGAGGCATCTGTGATATTGCCCAGATTCCTCTATTCTCTATAGAGTCAGGCCAAGACAAAAAATGGCTTAACTACATACAGATCTATTTAATATACAATGATAAATATATACAAAATCCAAACAGAATGTTATTATTGAATATATACAATATATACTCTACATAGGAGATTATATCCTTTGATTAGCATCCAGGAGATTATATCACCAGCCACGGGCCCAGGGCCCAGCATAGGCAAGTAACCAGTCTGAAACAGGTAAGCATGAGTAAGCCCACAAAACAGTTAAAATATAGGCAATCAGCAATGAATCTTATCAAACCATAAGGAGAGTACTAGCAAGGAATTCAATGAAACAGGTACCTATATATACCATAAACAAGGGTTAAATAACAAATTACATTAAAATACAAAATATGAGGCGCACACACACACACTATACAGTGTTACCACCCCTGAGAGTACCAACTCCCTGGTGTCACCCTGGGAGCCTTGATGTCACTTCCCAAAGGGAGGAGTCGGGGGAAAGAAGGAGTCCCTAATGTTCCCAGCCTCTTGGGCCTGACTGGACCCCTTCTCTCAGTCTGTTAGTCTCCTCCAAGGGCTGCCTCCCCTGTGGGAACCAGTAACTCAAAGCTCTTCTGTGTGAGGTGGGGTCTGTGTCACCCCAGCCGGGGGTTCCTCCTGCTGATGCAGACACAGGCCTCTGGCTTGTGCAGAGCTGCCTTTCCCTTTACTGCCTGTGCCCTGCTCCAGGCACCAAGGGTTCTGCGCACTGCTCGCTGTTGGGGGTTTGGATCATCTTCTGCGGCTCTCACTGCACAGGTTATCCCAGGAAGGGACCTGGCCCTCAGTGTGCATGGGTGTCCTGGCCACATGCCAGGAAAGGATGGACCCGAGCTGCCTTGTGTGGCAATCTGAGTCCTGCCGGATTCCACCACACTGAACTGCCAGCTCCGGATCCTGGCTGCACGCTGGGGGCTGGATTTTTACAGAGCTGAGCCGCCTTGTGCAGCTCCTAGCGTCTCAGTCCACAGGGAACCTTCATGCAGGGCTGTCTGCACCGGGTTTCCTGGCCACATGCCAGGGGTTGCAGACCCAAGCAGCCTCATGCTGCTCCTAGGGTCTGGGCTCTGTGCACCAAGTGGTTGGAGATGTGAGCTGCCCCATGCGCCGCTCCATGCACCTCCAGGGACAGATGCCGTCCACTGCTCCAGGTCCAGAGAGACACATCTTCCAGGAGCTCTTCAGGGCAACTGGAACCACCCTGCTGGCCTGCTCACACCACTTCTTCTTTGCCCCACTCTCTTCTTTGTCCCTCGAGACATCTGCCACGTGCTGGGCTGCTCCTTTTATTACTCCAGAGGCTGCCGCACCTGTGAAGTGCAGGCTTCAATCAGGTCCAGAGCTCTTCACGCCCCCACCACCCATCCCAGGCAGGGGCCAGGGCAAGCCCCTCCCAGCAATTACCTGATTGGTGGATGTGCTCCACCAATCACAACAGAGATTCTCTGAGCCCGGGCAGGCCCGGCTGCACCTGTAAGTCTGCCATCCAACTATATTGGCCAATGCTGATCTGATAACTGATATTTAGTAATAGTGCAAGGCATTTTAAATTAGTAGCATAAATAAACCTTTTTTATTGTTTTTTTTCATTTATAACACACACGGACAACTCCTGCCTGCTTCAGCCCTCAATGAGGAAGGCGATGACAGCTTTATTCCCATGCATGTCCCCACTTCACCCATGGCTCCTACCCACAGTCCTGCTTCCCAGGTAGCTTGTGCTACTGTTCTAGGCAGTATGGGTGGAACCTCATGCAGACAGTGGCACCAAGTTCATTTGGAGCTGCAGAGCATGCCACTCCCTCAGCACTGGTGGGTCCTACACAGCTGAGCTCCCATAGCCACCTGGGAGAAGCTGCTCTTGCAAAGGTGCCTGGTAGAGCAGAATGTCCCTTATGTGGCAATTTACCCCACTTGCACACAGCCCAACGTCTCCACAGCAGCCCCAGTGCTCAGGCCACTGCTGCATGCAGTGTTGCTATGGCAGCAGCAGCAGGATCCTGTAACAGTCCCCTTGTTGCTGAACATGGTGCTCTATAACTCTTCCCCAGTGTCCCCTCCTGCTGCTTACCAGGACCTGTAGCCTGCCATGGACTCAAGCCCGCTGTGGACTGCGGGGACCAGACTACACTCACCAGGGTGCTCCAGGCACATGGCTGTAATTATTGGCTACAATGACCAAAAAAAGCTGATAGCCAATAATGTAATTTCTCCTTTTATCAGTGCTGATCCAATAGCCATTTGATATACCAATACACCCTTAATAGATAGCTTTGACTGTGCTGAAGAAACTGCATGTCATAGTGGTTGGCAAACTTTTAAGGCTCTTTTGCTTTGTCCTCCTACAACTTGTAGGAAAAGAACTCCGTTTGAGGTGACTTTCCCACCCTTTCCTTTCAAAGTGCTCCATTCCATAAATCAGAGTCCTGCCCACTCTAGCATTAAAATCAATTAACTTGATTGAGTTTTAAATAGAATTCTTGTTTTGTTTTGTCATCTGCATTAAGGGTCTGGGTGTATGCACTGATAACTATTGCACGCTGTGTGTTGGTCAGTCAAAGATGAGTCATGACATGCTCATTGATGACACTATGATATGAGTTGTTACTTGGATCTTAGTTTTGGCTTCGCTATTGGATCTTAGTCTTGATAGCAAAGCCAGGGCTATGGATGTGTCTGTCTTTTTTCAGCTTTTCCTTTCCAAAAAAGGCAGAGCCACTACCTTGCTCTGTGAGCTGCCTCTTGTCTGCTCATTTAGGGTCACTAAGTGCAACACTGTCAATATTAAAACGGGCAAGTTCTCTGGCCATGGGTACTGTCCTTCACTCTGGTTGGTCACTGTTAAGGATGCCCATCAGAATGACAATTTTCCAAGTTCCAAACTCCATTACTTTATCTGGACCACAGATGGAGTGAAACCACTGAGTGCAGTTTTCCAGTCAAGTGAAAATGAGATAGACTGTGTTTACAGTACTTTTTCCAGCCCCCTCCTTTCAAGCAGAGTGAGGCGGTGATAAGTAAGCAAAATGGATCCTAAATAGGCCTACTCAGTCATGACTGTAGCTGTTAAATTGTACTCCTGTCTCAGTTTGAAGTACAAAATGACCAGCATAAAATCATTGTCTCCAGGTAGGCCTGTGACTAGGGGCATCCTCTCTAACCTCTCTCATCATCCCAAGTCTCACAAAGCAGCTCCTTTCTTACATTCAGTGCTTTTGCACATGGGACAAGTACTGCCATTATTATTTCAATAAACTCCTTTTTATTTATATATTTATACTTATTCTAGTATAGTACTATAACAGAGCACAAGGTGTGCTCTGTTACTCATAGGGGCAAGAGCAGACAGCCAAGCAGCTTACAGGTGGTTGCACTCCCAATCAGACACAATTACCTGATTGGGAACTGGGCCCAGTTGTGTATTGGGAACTGGGCCCTGAGGAATGTATTCAGCAGTTTTGCTGGTAGGACCTGGGAGAAGAACACCACCCAGCTGGAGCTGCTGCTTACAATAACTTGGAGGTAAGGGTAGGAGCTATGGGGTTGACAGGAGGATCCTAGTCCTGGGTCATGAACTAAAACTACATCCTGCTGGGGCTGGATGGTGTGGTGAGACTGCTGGAGGCAAGGCAGTCTCCAGGAAATGCCACACCTGGGGCCTCCCCAGTCAGGGGTGAGTATGGGGTGCCAGAAAGCCTCAGCCCCCATTGCCTTGTGGATGACCCCATGAAGGGGAAAGGCTAGAGGAGCACAACCCCCAAAGAACAAAGCAGGAGCCCAGGCTCACAGCGAGTCCTGAAGCAAGGTCCAGGTCAAGAAATGATCTGAGGCAGCTTCCAGGTTCACTCCAAGACCTGAGTGGCATTAAGGAGTTGGATGTGAAACTCCAGTGGAGTGGGGCCCTAAGCTGAGGAAGCTACGTCTGAGGCTCCTCAGGCAAGGGGATACAAGGATTGTTGAGGCCCAGTATGGGGCATAGGAGATGAGCTTGGGGATCTTGAGAAGCCCAGTGTGTGGCATATGGGGATTGAGGTGCAGTGTGGGGTGTGAGGGGGGGCCATGAGGGTCCTGAGCTGGGCTCAGAGCCTGAGAAAGGTAGGGGCTGGGAGCCCTGAGTGGAGTCAGGCTGGGAGCCCAAGGAACAGGGTAGGGCTGGGAGTCCATATCGATTGAGTGGCTAGGTATTAGGCCAGACAAGTTATAAGCTTGGTGTTAGGCCATGGGTGCCATCTGCGAGGCATGGGACATGGTATAGGGAAGGCCAGAGCCATGTATATAGGCCTTTGGCATCAGGGTAAGTAAATGGGCAGCCTCCCGCCTTGTTATCATCTTTTAATTAATATCAAAGTTGTGGCAGGTGAGATAGGTAGGCAGTTATCCCTGGGATAAGTGGGCAGGCCAACAATTGGACTGGCCCTGGGATGCCCACTTGTTACAAGCACCCCTGGAAACTTCAAATAATAGTGCCTATTCTATGGTTTTAGCCTATTTTATCCCAGCCTTCCCATTTCGCTCTTTTCCATTTCACTTTCCTTTCCCATCCCTTCTTTCAGGCTTCCCTCTTTTCTGTGCTCCCTATTCGCTGTGTTACTGACAGATGGTGCCTTGCTGCTGTGGAATTGTCTGTCTGGAATCCAGTTCATGTTATCCTGAGGGCAGCTTTGAACCCTCACCAAGGAGTACTGGCCCCTCTGTCCTCCTACACCTGCTTCCTGGGAAATACTGGACATTTGAGTGCCAGGCTCTGGTTTGCCTTTTCTGACACAGATCACCTGCCCCTGCCTGATTCCTCTGTTAGCTCAGGGGTCCAGCAAAGCTGTGCATGAAGGTTGTGCCTGGAAACCCAGGATGTTCCAGATGCAGACTCCAAAGAAAGCAGGTAGGGAGAATGGCAGGGAGAAACACTGCAAAGGCTTTTGCATTAGCTGTCACATGCACAAAAGGACTCGGAGGCTTGTGTGTGAAAATGTATTTCATTCTTGGGTTTGCAGTAAACAGGATTGTGCTGTCCTAATGGAGATCTTTTTAATTCATGAATTCCCCATTGGCCACTCAAGTATGCAGAGAGGGCAGGACACTCCCTTTTCCCACAGAAGGAACTGTGGGAAAACTCCATCACTGAGGGATGGAGACAAAAAACCCAGAGGTAAGTAAAGAACCTTGGACCTGGATAAAAACTTAGTAAGGGGAAGCAATACTAGAAGCCTTTTCAGTGTTCTCAGGGAGAAGATGGGACTACTAGTTAGACATCTGAATATCTGAAGTGTTTATATGCCAATGTGTGAGGTATTGGGAATAAAAAGGAAGAATTGATGCCCTAGTACAACGGAGGAATTTTGATATAATTGGTATTACAGAGACATGGTGAGAGAGTTCATACAACTGGAGTACAATCATTGGTGGGTGTAAGTTTTTCAGGAAGGACAGACAGGGAGAAGAAAGCAGACAAACATGGGCATTTGTACACATGCTTGTGCCACAGCACCAAGCACTTTTAAAAGCACCCAGTGCATACAGTTGTATAAATGGCAAAATGCACATCATCACTGAGAAAATGGTGGCAGTGAGCTTTTGAACTAAAACACATCAAAGGTGTTTTAGTTTAAAAGCACACCACTGCCATTTTCTCAATGCTGACGCACATTTTGCCATTTATACAATGCATTTGACACAGTGCCAGGCACATCAGTTCATATATGGACTGTGCGCTAGATCTCCGGTGCATCAGAGCAGATAAATGCATGTGTTTAAATGACCCATGTTCTGAAGTGCAGTACAAACTAGAAGTTCAGCCTCTTAAAAACCTTTGGGCAAAACTCAGAGGGGAAAGCATCAGGTGGGATGTCTTGGTGAGCATCTGCTATAGGATGCCAAAATAGGAGGAACAGGAAGACGAGGCCTTCTTTAAACAACTGACAGAAGCTTACAAATTGAAGGACCTAGTTTTCATAGGGGATTTTCATTATTGGGGCGGGGGTGGAGGGAACACAGCAATGCAAACAGTCCAGAAAATTATTGGGCTGTGTTGGGGAACACATTGTATACAGATGGTAGACAGATCAACTGAGGGGAAGTTCATCTTGACTTGCTATTCACAAACAGGGAAGAATTGGTTGAGAATGGTGACGGTAACTTGGGTGATGGGGTGTGTCTACACATTTATTAATGCACATTAGTTACTGAGCATTTAATTTAGTACTTGCTTAATAGAGTACTAACTAAATGCACAGTAACTCACACTACTGTGCAGTAGTGCCAGCACTGGGGTTTTTTTGTGATGCTTACTGCACAGCAGTGTAATACTACTATGCAGTCATGTATTAGCATGTGTTTTGCCTGGCCTGCTACTGTGAAGTATTATTAGGCTACTGCACATTAAACATCTCATGTAGATGTACCCAGGGACCACAGAATGACAGAGCTCAAGAAATTGAGGTGAGGAAAGCAGCAAAGTAAAGACATTGGACTTCAGGAAAAAAAGGACCATAGCAAACTTAAAGAACTGTTGATCAGGATTGTGTGGAAAGCAAATCTGAGGGGGCAAGAAGTCCAGGAAAACTGACTGTACTTTAAGGAGGCCTTTTTAAGAGTTCAGAAGCAAGCCACCCTGATGTGACAGAAGAATGGGAAGTACAAAATGAGACCAGTGTGGCTAGACAGAAAGCTCTTCAATGAGTTGAAATTCAAAAAGGAATTCTACAAGAAGTGGACACTTGGTCACAGTAGTAGTGAAGAGTATAAGAGTATCATATATGAATGCAGAGAAAAAATTAGGAAGGCTAAGGCATGATTTGAGAATGCAACTGGCAGGGAATGTACAAGGTAATAAAAAGGGATTCTACAAGTATGTCAAGAAGAAGACCAAAGATACCATGGGTATCTTACAGAATGCAGAAGGTACTCTAATTACAGATGATGGAGAAAAGGTAATTTCAGGTAATTGGCTATCCTCCTTGACAAATTATGGAGGCTGGATGAGGTCCAAGATGATTGAAAAAGGATAAATATAATGCCAAACCTTAAGAAATGGGAGAAGGAGAATCTGGCAAATTATACATTAGTTAGCCTGACCTCAATATCTGAAAAGATAATGGAACAGCTCCTCTAGGAACCTATTGTAAAGCATCTAGAGAAGAACACGGTGATCAGGAACAGCTAGTGTGGATTCAACAAGTTCAAGTTATGTCTGATTAACCTGATTTCCTTCAACGAATAGGTGACAGACCCTTGGATGAAGGAAAAAAAGCAGTGAATATGATATACCTTGATTTTTAGCAAGGCTTTTGACACTGTTTCCCACAATGTTGTCATTAACAAGGTAAGGAAATACAGATTAGATGAAAGTACAGAAGGTGAATACATAACTGGTTGGGTCATTGAGCTCAACAAGTTGTTATCAGTGGCTCAATGTCAAGCTGGGAGGAGGTATCAACTTTGCCCAGCACTGGGTTCAGGCCTCCTAGCTTTGTCCAACATCACCTTTAGCCAGGTACATACTTGAGTAGAGCACCCCTGATGTAAAAGGTGGCAAGCCTACCCATACCACATCAGACATCTGTCATCACGGCCTTATGTACACAGCCCTTCCAACATATGACACACATTAGTCTGTAAATATAAAATCCCCTGGAAAATTAGTGTTGGGGTACTTATTACAATTTTCAGAAGTTAGGGGGTACTTGCCACTTAAAAGGTTGAGAAACACTGGTCTAGGCTGCAGTACTGCAGAGAAGGACCTAGAGGTTACAGTGAACCATAAGCTGAATATGGGCCAACAGTGTGCCCTTGTTGCAAAAAAAAGGCCAGCAGTATATGGGGTTGAGTTAACAGGAGTGTCATTTGCAAATCCAAGGAAGAGGTTCTTCCTCTTTATTCAGCATTGGTGCAACCTCACTTGGGATCCACACTTCAAGAAACTTGTGGATAGACTGGAACAAGTCCAGCAGAGAGCAACAAAAGTTATTAGAGGCCTGGAAAGGATGATTTATGAGGAAAGGTTGAAAAAAAACTTGGTTATTTAGTCTGGAGAAAAGATGTGTGTGTGTGGGGGGGGGGGGGTTTGATAACAGTTTTCAAATACCGGGAGAGTGTTTAGGGGCTGTGTATACAGTCTCCTTCCACCCCCATAGCCACACCCATGCCTTGCAGATGGTATATGGTATCTGTAGCAGGTTGATATTCCTGTCACCAGGCAGTTTATTTTTCCTGGGACAAGCTTGTCCCCACAGAAAACCTAAACAATCAAACAAACCAATGGAAATACAATAAACAGATAAACAAAGACCTGTAGTCCTCAGACCCTGAGAGTACAATCCTGCCCTGTGCTTATTCCTGGGCACCTCAGCCTTCCCCCTTTCTCTCACTACGAGTCCAATGGAGAACAACAAAAGTGATTAGAGGGCTGGGAAGCATGATTTATGAGGTAAGGCTGAAAAAATAGGCTTATTGAGTCTGAATAAAAGACTTAGGGGGGTTGGCTCTAGGGTTTTTTAATTTCCTCTAAGGCTAGCCAATCATCCCTGTCAACTGACCCCATGCTCCTAGACAGGCAAGCTATTACCTTCTACCCCTCTGCAGCTGGGTTCCAACCCCTGAACTATGCTTCTTGTTACAGTTTCACTTTAGAGGAGTCATCCAGCCCCACCACAAAAGGTTGGCCCTCTCAGGTCTCAAAACATTTGTTGGGGCTCCAAACTTCCTTGGGTTCTGGGCCCTGTCTTGTTTTATAACAAAGTCTTAGTTTTAGTCCATAACTAAGTTGGTTGTGAAGCTATGCTTTATTCTCCTATGGGTGAACACAGTCCTCTCTGAAATTCACCTGCTGAACTGCAGATCTCGTCTCATGATCTTCCAACTGTTGATTTTTTTACAGTGCATTCCAGGTATTGCTGCTCCCAAATCATCCCTGGTTCATGCTTATCCAACCTCTTCTTGAACACCTCCAGTGAATGAGATGCCACAACTTCCCTAGGCAGTCTATTCCACTGCCTCACTGTTTCAGCAATGATGTTTTTCCTGATATCCAGTCTAAACCTACTTTGCTGCAACTTCAAGCCATCCTGCTATACAAAGCAATGGAGTTAAGTTGTTTTCCTCCTTTATGGTAGCCCTTTAGATATTTGAAGAGTGCTATCATGTCCCTGCTTATGAGTCTTCTCTGCAAGCAGAACATTCCATTTTGTTTGTATTGATGCAGCCCAAAACTGTTAGCCTTTTTTGCAGCTTCATCATACTGTCACATTGTCAGTTAAATAGGCTGATAAAGGCCACCCTTTACTTTATGGAGGCACATATGTAATGATCATTGGACCTTCACTTTACTGTGAGTCCCTCTTGGAAGACCAAGATAACTTAATTAACACCTCATGCAACCCCCTCCTCCCCACACAGCAAGAGCTGGTCCACAGCTACAGCGACCCTCCCTGTTTCACCTACTTCCATGCCCAGACTTCAAGAAAAAGCAGTAGCCCAGGGGTAGGCAATGGTTTTTGGCTGGAGTGCTGAAAAAAACACAAGGTCTACCTTTGCAGGTGCTGGAATGCCAACATGCTGGAGCCCAGAGCAACTGTTTGCAACCTCCCCAATGCAGTCAGCCCACAGGGCCCAGTCTGCTTGCAGCAGGGCTTGCTGGGAGCAGCCTGGGCTCCATGGCTGGCAGCAGCTACTTAGAGCCCAGGCTGGTGGTGGGGTGCTGAGCAAAATGACTTTGCATGCCATGCTCAGCATGCATGCTGGGGGTTGCTGACCCCTGCACTAGGCATTGCACAGAGGAGCACAGTGACTTGCCCAAAACCCCATCTGGCCCTTTTTTCTTATGAAAAGGTGGTTTCTAATCACTTTGTCACTGCTACTGAGGAGTTGGTGGTTTACCCAACCCCCATCCCACCCCTTCCTCCTCAGGGCTCTGGGAGCTCCATACCAGCTCTGTTAGCCTAACCCTGTGTCCTGCAGTCACCCTTTCCCTACCACCTGTGAAACAGTTGATGCAATGGCTTTTACTCTCATACAAGCAAGACAATTAGAAAAGGTAAAAGCAGTGTATTGTAAAACAATATATGGCATTGAGTGAAGTTAGAAGAAAGGGAGCAACTTCTAAATCATCAGTGCTTGGTCAGTACAGGTCCTACTGGTTGTGCAATTTTCACCTCCCAAAGCACTTAAAATGACCATGGTCATGCAGCATGCAAAGCTTATATGTTTGAGAGGGCTTGCCAAAGCTCCCACCAGCCCCAGACCTCATAGGAACTGGGATTTATGAAGTGGCAGAGACAAGGGGTGACTGCCCATCCCAGAAGTCTTTTGAGGTTCACCCAGTGTTTGTGCCTGTTAAACAGAGCTTATATGGTCATAGGCTTTTTTACAGTTTCAGGTTTAACTCCTGGCTTTGAACCTGGTTTACCTTGATTCTGGTTTAAGCTAGTGATTTGCCTCTAACTCTGCCTTGACTCCTGGCTTTCTCTGACTCTTAAGTAAGCTCCTGGCTTACCCAGAGCTTTGATTCCTGTTTTATCCTGAACTTCATCTTAGACTTCAGTGTGCCTTGAACAGTGGTCTTGAATCCTGGTTCTACGATTCCTGGTTTACTGTGAAACCCAGTTTCAATTCCTGCTTTCCCATGAACACAGTTTCTGGACTTTACCCTACTAACCAGGGGACCCTCCCTGAACACACATGCCTCAGCCTCTAATAAGTTGTCACCCACTTTGTGTTTTTGTAATTTCATATCAGAGCTGCTCCTTCCCTGCTCTCCCTCTGCAGCAGCTAGGGGAAGGGGGGGCGGGTTCCAAGCTCCCCTGGGTGCCAGCCCTGGGGTGGCAGAGGGTACAGAGGGTCAGGCCTGGGCTCCAGAGACTGGGGGGAGCTTTTCTGGCTCCAGGGCATCTCCCTCCCAGCTGCACAGAGTTTGGGGCCCTGGATCTGGAACAGCTCCCCTCACCCTGCAGAACTCAGGGCTTAGCCAGGCAGCAGTTGTGGCAGATTAGCTCCCAGTGGATGCACATTTAGATGCTTGCCCCAGGACTGTTTAATGTACCTGAATTTTCTGCATGTAAAATTCAGGCACATTAATTGCACATGTAGATCGATCCAAAGGTGATATCTGTTTAACTTAGAAGTCGGAAGTGTAGACAAGGCTACTATTTTTAGTAATAGCATCTGGTCAAATTTAAGCCTCAACTCCTTCTCAGCTTTATTTTAACTGGATGAGTATGGTCTGAATCACAGCTTGTCTTCTTGACTATGCTATGGAATCTGTCAGATGCAGGTTCCTGAAAAAAACAAAACCCCCCCAAAAAACTCTAACATCTTACCTTTATATCATGTGCAGACAAAGGCATAGGCCAGGGACTCTCTTCAGCAGTAACCATGGCCAAAAGGGCTTTCTGATTAGGGCACCTAGGCACTTCCATAACACATATATTGAACAGTAGGCTTTGTGCACAAAGTACTTAGTGTTTTAACTGATATATCAGCTGAAGCACAGACTGCGATGCCTGTGATAGGACTTGTATGGAAGTGAGTCCCTAAGTTATTTTCAGAGGAAGGTATTTGCTGTAAATTGTTTCTCCCTCTACTTGATGACAGAGACATAGACATAACTTGTCTAACGAGGGGCCCCATGCTGCGTTGATAAAACCTAGCATAGACATGCTGCACAACTGCAAATGGAGGCTGGTACTAGAGTGATGCTCCCTGATTCAGGTATCTCACCAGCAGCCCAAGTCCAGCTATGCAAATGCATCTTCTGAGGGTGAACTTCCCTGAAAAGTTTAAACGACCAGGGAGGCAGGCGAGGCAGGCTGGCTTTCCAGCAGGAACTCTGCCGCATCTGAATCACCAGCTCCACAGTACAGGGGTTGTCAACCAGAGGTACTTAAAAAGGATGCAGGGGTATGCGTGGATTAGCAGGTGGGGACAGACCGTGCTTCGGGGCGTGGTGTTGGCGTTTCCCCTAGGGATGGGGAGGGACACACCAGGCACCACCAGCCCCACAGAACACACTGCAGTGCCTCCCCTCCCCCACCCCAGCTCAATCTTCTGATTGGCTCCTATCCCCTTACAACACAGCTGTGAGGGTCTGCAAGGAGGGGAAGGAGTGTGTTCTATGCCCGCCCCCAGCAGCACTTGATTGGCTGGGCACGAGGACCATCAGCAGCTGGTAGAGCCACATGCGCAACTGGCTGTGGGAAAGTGGTGTGGTGACAGTGGCAGCAGGGCAAATGTTTGTGCAGGTGCCTGAAAGTGGTTATTGTATATTATTAATCTGCTTCTGGACCTGCTAGCCCAGCAGGGTGCCTTTGGCAGTGCAATCGCTCTTGCTGCAGGGCAGTGGGGCCCTGGCAGCCGCCCTGCCCCCAGCCACTCCCTTGACAGCCCCTGGATGTGCCTCCAGGCTCCCATTGTCCCAGGACCCAGCTTGGCCTGGGCCTCGTTCATCCCTGCTCCTGCCCCACTCCCTACCCCTGCCCAGGGTGTCCATCTGCCCCCCCACAACTCCTTCCTCACCCCTGCCCACCCTTCCCCCCCACAAACTTATCTGCTGTGGGGGGGGTCTGTGTCTGTCTATGTATGTCTTTCCCCTGCCTGCCTGGTGGCAGCAGGCACATGGTGTCACATGGCTCTTGAGGCAGCGGCAGCAAGGTGCACAGTCCAGTCTGCAGCAGCAGCTGCCTCTGCCCTACACACAGATCTGGGGGGCACATGCCACCTGGGCCTACATTGGGGTGCATGCAGCGGTGGAAGCTACCCTCCCCCCTGGATTAACCACTCTCATGGCTCCATCCCGCGCTCTGCTCCAGCTGTGCAGAGCCTGCCCCTGCCCCAGCCTCACTCCCTCCCTCACTATAGAGGCCTCAGTTTGCCCCATCCATGCCCCTTAAAAACAGTAAAGAATATAAAGGGGTACATGAGCTGAAACTTTGAGGCAGAAGGGGTACACTTGTTAAAAAAAACCCTGCCATGGTAAATGCAGACACAAGAGATCTCAAGATGTAGATTAGTGCTGGCTAAAAAAATAATCCAGAAAGCCTGAACCCCATGACCAGAGCCATCCCTAGAGGTGTGCAGGGTCCAGGGCATATTAGCCTGTGCGAGGCCCAGACAAGCGGGGAGGTGGTGAGCGGTTGGAACCTGGTGGAGCAGGCGGGCAGGAGGGTAACGAATGGAGCTGGCAGTGCTTGGTGGCGGTGGCTGAGCTGGTAGCTCTCGGCAGCAGTGGCACATGATGGCACTTACTGCAGGGGCCCCAAATTGCAGGGCCTAGGGCAGTCGCCTCGATTCGCTCCCCCCAGGGACTGCTCTGCCCATCAAAATGATTTTGAGACCCCTGCCAAGAAGAACCACCCCCTTCCCACTACTAAGGGGAAATATTTATCCTGACCTCTGACTTCTGCCTTTTTCCTCTTCGACTCTCTCCTCCAGCCAGGGAAAAAATTGAGCACATGATGGGGATAGGAGATGGAGGCAGGGATGATAGCATGGATGCAGTGCAGTTTGACTTGCTTCAGAAGCTTAGGAAGGACCTCTGAGCAGAGAATCTGCTGCTGCTGAAAGAGGACTACAGCAAATATTCTTGTGGGACTGCCCTTGATGACTGTCTGGAGGTTGCAGCTGGTACAGAATGCAGTGGCACACCTTCTGACAGAGATGGCTCACCAGGTCACCTATTGCTTCATCGTGATCTCTAAGGTCAGTCAAGAACAACCTCCTAAAGTACCATCTATGTACCAAGTCCTGTTGGCTAAAATGCATGAGAAGTCATTCTAAGCAATTGGTTTTGTCTTATGTTGATACTCTACTTGCTTTTTAATTTATTTTGATCTCTGGTTCACTCTCCAGTTTTAAGAATCATTTTTTTCTCTTGTAAACCTGTCTGAACCTTGTTGAAAAGATCAATTTACAATTTAAATAAATACATACATATATATACATACCATGGGTAACTGGTACCACTTCAGTGGGTGGGGGGTACATGTCCCCCAGAGAACAGTCAATGACTGGGGAGGGGGGTCCCCTGTGGCCAATCTTGCTGTTGTGGGGCAGGGTCCCCCACAGCCAATCTCACCAACGTGGGGGGGGGAGGGGAGGGGTGTCACCCCCAGCTCATTGCAAAGCAGCCAATCGCTGCAGCTGCTTCTGGAAGTGGCTGTGGCTGCTTCTGGGAGCCCTGCTCCCCAGCTGGCATTTGTAGGGGGGGGGGGGGCACTGGCACTCCTGCCTACTCCTCCTGCTTGTCCCCTAAGCAGAGAGCACGGCTAGTCAGAGGGTGCACCGGCGCTCTCAGGGGGTGCACATGCACCTCTGTGCACCCCCTATGCATTGCCACTGATACATACTGCAGCCAAGGCAACAGAAAGCCTGCCAATGCTGGGGAGTAGTTGGTTTGAGTGTGGAAGGCTTCTGGGAAATGTGTGGGGGATTGAGAAGAGGGCAGGTTCTGGTCTTTCTTCTAATGCCAGTCTGTCATGTTGGGAGGCACTCAAAGCTCTGCATCCCTTCTATCATAGTCAGTAACAGTCCCAGAAGCTAGAGCAGCATACTGCTGGCTTTGCTTAGTCTAGTAAGGGTTTGTCACCATTTAGCTATGGGATCCATAGAGAGACAGGCCAGAGAGAGAGAGCCTCTTGATTTTGACTGTCACAGGCTCCCTACTTACTGGCCTGAAGTTGAGCCCATCCCTCCCATCATCACAGACTAGGGACAGAAGTTACACATAAACCAATGTAAGTGATCAGAAACTGTTTTAAACCTGTAACAGAACAGAAGCCAGCAGGACCATGCCCTGTAACCCTTGTTAAGAAGCTTCCTTTCCAGGCCTGATAAAGAATGAACCCCACCATCTAGAAGCCAGAGGTCCCACAGCAG
The DNA here is from genome assembly GCA_030014935.1 of Caiman crocodilus. Lineage (NCBI taxonomy): Eukaryota > Metazoa > Chordata > Crocodylia > Alligatoridae > Caiman > Caiman crocodilus. Next base: position 3,845,837 of record JAGPOW010003447.1, on the reverse strand, counting down.
GGCAGCTATGAAGCTGCAAACAAATGGCATCTTTGTTCTGCCATAAAACTTTTAATAGCAGGACAAAACACAAGCATCCAGAAGTCCTTGCCCTTCACTATACCACAAATACACCAAAAGGGCTACCTGACAATTCCTTTTAACAGTTTTTGCAACTTTATCATAGCATGCATCTGTGTATGCTTATGGCAGGATACACATACCACAGGAATTCCCCTGTAGGAGATTCCCAGGGCGCATGTTTCATAATGCTGGCCCTGATCCCAGATACTTATCTGCAAGCACAGAATGGGAACCTCATGGCGAAGTGGGATCCCCATGCTTGCAGACTCACCCCAGGTCAGAGCCGGGAACCCAGGGCTGTCTTGCAGGATCAGTCCCCTGAAAACCTTGAGGCAGCAGAAACCTGACCCTGTGGGACAACAGCCCCAGGAAATATCTGTACTGCCAGTCAAGTGCACCAGCTCTGCCAAGAGACATCTTGATACAGCTGATCCCTCTGCCAAAACAACATCTGTTTGTAGCCTAAGTTTCTCAATAGAATTCCTGCACCCCTCTCTCCAGAATCGGACCCACGGCTGGATGTGCCGCCCTTGCTTATTGTCCTCTCCTTTCTGAATGGAGCCTTGCCATGTAGTGCCAAGAACCGGATTATTTTTATCTTCTGTGTGTGTGTGATTCACTAATTTGTTTCTCTCCAATATTAAACCATTCCACCACAGAAAGAGAGAGCTCTGTGGGGGGAAGGGGGAAAGCAAGCAGCAGAACAGGATTTAATATAAAGCTCCCATGGGATCATAGGGGCAGGGGAAGGATTAAAAACCATCTAGCCTTCTCCTGGCTCCTCCTACCCAACTCCAGACATCCCAATTTATAAAAATCTCTTCTGAACCTACCTACTCCCCCCCACTCCTCTCTTCAAAATTTATCCTCACTCCACCGAGTCCCCCCTAACTGTATCAGTATTTCCTCTGGCTGTCCCCCGAGCAGAAATTTTCCTTCAGCCCTGCACAGCCTTCTGTCCTTTGTAAAATACCTTCCTCTCTACCACAATCTCCTTATTTCACCATCCCATTGTGAATAACTAGTAGGCATGCATGTGCTGTGCTAGCAAAACCAAGCAATCTAAAACTATAAGCCCAGCTCTGAAAACCTGTACAAATAGATTTAAAATAATGAGTTATTTTAAAATATTCCATTTTCTTTTGTTTTTATTTGCCTGCTGGTTTCTGAGCTTCTAAAGCAGGGTTAGGCAACATTTTTGACCAGAGTGCCAAAAAAGCCACCATGTCTACCTTGTAAGGTGCCAGAGTGCCAGCATGCCAGAAAAACAAAACCGGGGCAAGGGGTATGTAGCAGGATGTGCTGCATATTAATATAGTTAATAAGCATAAAAGTCGCCCTTTTATTTTTTTTACAGTAAATACCAGGTTTTCTAAAAATTCTAACCCTGGTGACAATAAATAAAATTTGTATACTACTTTTGTTGTGCATTCCCTTTTTTGTTAAGCATGTTGTGATGAGAGAGACAGGAAAAAAGAGGGAAAGAAGAGAAAAAGGGGAGAGAAAAAGAGAAAGAGGGAAAGGAAAAAAAAAAGGAGCGAGAGAAAAAAAAGGAGCCTGGTGCAGCTGTTTGCAGCCTGCCCACTGCTTGCTGTGCCAGGCTCCAGAACCCTGCCATCACCTCTGTGCTGGCAGCGTGGGCCCTTCCCCTACTTCCCACTCTAAGACATGCCTGCACACACTGGTGCGGAGCTGATGTTGAAGCCTGGCACAGCTGTTTGGAGCCTCCTGGCTGCAGCAGGCCCTGACTTTGGGGAGCTGCTACCAGCCGGGAGCCCAGGCTGCTCCCAGCAGGGAGCTGGGATGCTGCAAGCCCTGCTGGGAGCAGCCTGGGCTCCATCAATGGCAGCAGCTGCCCAGAGCCGGGGCTGGCCATGGAGTGCTATGCTCGGCACACATGCCACCACCCATCCACCCCGCACAGCTAAGTCCACAAAGGTGTGGAGCTCCTTGCTGGGGCAGTACCATCCTCATCCTGGTGGGGGTGGGCTGGGCCAGGGCTGAGCTCAGAGTGGGTGGGAGTCAGGTGGGATCAGCTGTGTGGGGCAGCGGGAAGCAGTGGCAGTGCTGGGAGTGGTGGAGCCTCCTGGCCCAGCCCCACCACTGGGAAGCAGCTGGCGCCGCCCTTGCTGTGGAGCCCTGGCATCAGCTTCATACCAAAGAGTGAATACATGCCTCAAAGCGGACTGTGGCGGAGGGGGGTAAGGCCTTGCAACCCTGGCCTCTCCCCTGCTGTCCACTCTGAGGTGTGCATGCAGTCACTGCCAGCACAGGGCTGATGATGGGGCTCCAGAGCCTGGCCCAGCTGTTTGCTGGCAGCCTGAGCTCTGGACAGCTGCAGTGGGCAGGCTGCAAACAGCAGTACCGAGCTCCAGAGTCCTGGCATCAGTTCCATGTTGGTGGCAACTACATGCACACCTCAGAGTGGACAGTGGGGAAGAGTTGCACTGCCTCAGGCCCTATCCCCACCCTGCATGAGGCATGTGTGCACCTGCTGGCAATATGGAGCTGATGCCAGGGCTCCAGAGCTTGGAACAGCTATTTGCAGCCTCCCAGCTGCAGCTGGCCCAGGCTCTGGGTAGCTGCTGCCAGTCACAGAGCCCAAGCTGTTTGCAGCAGGGCTTGCAGCTTCCCAGCTGCCTGCTGGGAGCAGCCCGGGCTCCATGGCTGGCAGCAGCTACCTAGAACCTGGGCTGGCAGTGGCATGCTGAGCAAAATGGCCCTGGGATTGCTGACCTATGTTCTAAAGTACGTACAGATCGCATTTACTAACTTCTGTGCAACCATGAGGGCTAGAAACTTATTCTATAATGAAAGCTGGTTGAAATTTCTGTAAATTATGTCTTTCCAGCAGCTGCAGCTGTAATAAAACAACAACAACTAGCATCTGTGATAAAATTACTGCGGTAGGAAACACTGCAGCTGGGAATGTGTCCATGTTACATAAGCACATGTGCAGATGCATAAAAGCACAGGCATGAGTATGTATGGGTGTGGGTGTCCAGAGGTGCAAGTATGGGTATGCTTGTGAGTATGTGCACATGCCTGGTTGCAAATGTGTGTATTTGCATATGTGTACACATTAGGAGTTAAAAGTGTGTAGGTATGTTTACCTGTGTGTGTGCAGATGTACCCACAGGTTCAAGAAAGTGTGTATCTGTGGATGTGGTGTGTCTATGTTTGCAATCATGTATCAAGAGTGTGTTCTGCACAGCTCCACACTGCCTGCAAGCACATCCTGCATTTTGCAATGCAAGCTGCCCCCCATCACACACACACATTCCTAATCTCTGTAATCCTTTGAAACAAAATATTAATCCTGTGGAGATCAGTACAGCAGAGCAGGGTTACTACAGCAGCACTACTACTAAACAAGGCTCTAATCCTGGAACAAACTACTTTAATCCTGGTGGAGAACTCCCTGGACCCCACCCAGAGGCAGACCTGTCCGCAGTCAACACCCTCCCTCCCCCATAGTATCATACCATAGCAGCCCCATGTGGTAACTTAACATGAGAGCATACAGCAGAGAGGCAGAAAATTGAGGCTGCACGTGCATGAGAAGATGCTTTCCTAAGTACCCTCCCTTGTGCCTGGGGCAGTCAGGAACATGCCCTTGCATGCAGTGTTGTGGTGCTGGGTGTAGCTGTTGCCCGTGAAAGGTGAACCCAGCCCACTCTGCCTGTGCTCATATACTGCCTTCAAACTGGACCCATGTGCTCTTATACTGATTCCCTTCCTCATCTCTGTGACTAGCTCTATACCCTTCTACAGTGTCCTGCAGTGTGCAGGACTGGATTGTACGGTGAGATGGGTGTCATTGGGCTGCCATTAGGGATCACAGTGCCAGCTGCACCCCTGGCCACAGAGGAGGCAAAATGTTAGTTTTTCCAAGACCCCTGTGGCCAGAGGTAATACCAGAGGCTGCCTAGAACCCTAAATCCTTACCCCTCTAATGGAGAGTGGCTGTTGGCAGAAGGCTTGCTGGGCACCCCGCCATCTCATTGATTGGCTTGAGCAATATTTAATGTTCTGAGAGCTCTGTTTAATTTCCAAATGGAGAGGAGTGGTTTCCACTTGTGTAGCTGGCTGCAAGCATTTCCGAGTTGGGGTAAATTCAAACAGCTTTCCACATACAGCCATCAGTCAGTTTCCCTGCTCTGGAGCTCAACCTTCCAGGGACAAGCAGGATAGAGGGAAAGGGAGGGGCTGGATACTGGATAGGTAAGAGCAGAGCACTTGGATTAATCTTCCACTGCTGTTCTTAATTGAATTTAGAGGCTGGATGGGGTCTGCTGCTGAGACAAGGTAGCTCTTAGCAGTGCAAGGGGTGTGGGGAGGGAAGAGGGAGCACAAGGCAAGAAGCTGCAGAGTCAAGGCTGACCAAGGCACTCATGCCTGGCAACCTTCCTGCAGGGCCATTTCAGTGTACAGGGAACCAGCAAAGACTAGCTCCATACTGTTCTACAGGGAGCTACGATGGGTGTGTCTATATGAGACACTTCACCGTGCAATAGATTAATCTACTGCACAATAAAAGCGCCACTGTCTACAAGTACATGGCATTTAGTGGGCACATCTACATGAGATGCTACTGAGCAGCTGTTACTGCGCATTTATTTAGTACTTGTATAATCAAGCATGAACTGTAGTTACTGCTTATTAATGCCGGTATATGCCTTTTAAGTGACACTACTGCACAATAGCCTAATAATACTGCACAGTAGCATATTAGCACTGTTGGTGCTGTGACACACTACTGCACAGTATTATTCAGCTACTGCACAGTCAGCATCTCATACAGACACACCCACTGTGTATTAAATTAGTCTACTGCACAGTTAGCTAGTATCTGTATACTAGGTTAACCGAGCACTATTTACTGCACAGTAGTGCTTATGTAGATAATGACCAGGAACCAGTCCCCACACCAACTAGAGGCCATAGGGGATGGGGAGAGTTCTCTGTCCCTGGTCCTGGCACTCCTCAGCTTCTGGCTCTCCCCAAGGGCTGGGAGCTGATCAGTGATGGGACAGGGTCACTCTGTGCCTTCCCCCTCCCCCAATTTTAGTACTGTGCAGTTCCCAGCTCCCCACAGGAAACTGGGGAACTCTCTGCTTCCCCACTAAGTTGAGGGCTTGTTGGCAGCTATCCTGCTTGTGGGGCAACTGCCAGGTGCCCCCTACCAAGCAGGGAGTCCTCACCCAGCAGGGGGTTGGCTGGGAGCTGTCCCACTCCTGGGGGAGCTGCTGACAAGCAGGGTGCTGGGTGGGGAAGCCCCTCCCAACTCAGGGCTTGCTGGCAGCTGCCCCAGGAGTGGGACAGCTCCCACCCAGCCCCCTGCTGGATAGGGAAACCTTTCTGAGCACAGGGCTTATTCACAGCTGTGTCCTGTTTTATACAGGGCCAGGAGACCTCTGATAGCTGCAGCAGCAGCTGTTTCCAAGCCCTGTGCATATCAGGACCCTTCCCAATGTGCACAGGGCCAGGAGACAGCTTCCAGTGCAGCCAGCAGAGCTCTCCTAGCCCCATGCACATCAAAACTGGACCCCCCTGCTCCATGCCAGCCCCTGGGCTAGCAACCCAGGGGAGCCTGGTGCTCCCCCTGGCTGCTGCAGTGGGGCAGAGCAGGGCATGAACATCCCTGTAACAAGCTGCTCCCATTGGAGCAGTAAGTATCTTACTGTGCAGTAAGATACTGTTCAGTAAGTGTTTTTTAGGCTAGTGTCTACACATGTAGCCATTAAAGTACAATAACGCTGTATGTGGACTGACTTGGGACTAAAGTTAGTCCCAAATCAGTCCACACACACAGTGTTACTATGCAGTAAGGTGTCTACACATGTGTTACTGCACAGTAACTAATTGGGCATAAATGTGATACTTGCTTAGTATGGGTATCAAATTTATGCCCAAGTTGGCATAAATTGCCATAATTACTGCACAGTACAGGCATGCACATGTAGACATGCACCCATACTGCACAGTAATTTTAGTTACTGTGCAGTAACCTAAATTATTGGGCAGTAAATGTGCACATGTAGATGCACCCAATGTGTGGTAACTGACCCCATATCTTTGCCAGGCAGGAGGTAGATTCAACTGGGGCTTTAAGCACTCCCTTACTCTTCTTCCTGATATGTCATTTTGTCCTCAGCAGAAGCCCTAACATACCCATGTCCTTAGCACATTATCTGAGCACTGGGGATGTGTATCTTGGTCAGGTACCCTTTTACAGACTATTCCATATAGAAAAAAAATTTCTTCCTGCTGCTGCCAGCTAACAACACTCAGCTGGTATCAAGGAAAGATCTCAAAGAATTTTGCAAAGGAGGCCAAAAATCACTTTTGACATTTTATGGATAAGGAAAATGAGGTGAAGTAGCTTGCCCAATTCAGTTGTAATTCAGTACTGCCCAATTGTAATTTAGTGACAAAGCTAGAAATAAACCACTGTTCTCTTATGTCTCAGCCCAACCCAGTGCCCTTTGCAGAAAGCCATGTTGCTCAAATGCTGCAGGTCTTTTTTTTTCTTTCCCTTTTTGGAAGTTCTAGGTTCAAACTTAATGGTGACCCATGGAGAAAAGGATGGTTTATGGTGGAACCTAAACCGGGAAAGATGAGTGACCCAGTAGTCATCAGAGAGCACAGTTGTGCCTGGCTACTATGATTCTGTGCATGCTTGTATAAATCTGATCCCCTAAAGGTCTTAGAAGCCTGTGAATCTGGTTAAAATACTGACTGAAATATTTATGGAGTCAATTTTCAACTAACATAAACTCAGTGCTTACTAAGTAAAAAGCTCATTCTCATTTTCTGTGAATTCAAGAAATGCAGATAGCAGTCAGCACTAGCCAGGCCAGACTCACTCAGGCCTTCTACCTGACTTGCAGCTCACACTGACCATGGAGCTGGCTTTTTTGACTGGGGGCACTTGGTCCCTGGGGTTGAGGGATGTGAGACGCTATATTATTTCACACTGCTGCTCTTCACTCCATGTGTATTTCCCAGCCTTTCCCCAGTGGTTATGTTCTCTCTTACCTTCTCAGCCCTGCCTTCTTTTGGTTACATCCTTCATCCCAGGATGCACTTGTGCATCTTCTCTCTATATAAGAGGACTTCGCTTATTGTTCCAGAGCCATTTTAGCAGCTGGTTGGAAAGAAAGATCCCAAAAGCTTCTGCCAGTCATATTTAGACTTTTCACGCATATTTCTTATGGGCTGAAACTTGCCAGGCTGTGGAAAGCTGACTTTCACAAGCTCAGGAGGCTTGTCAGTGAGGCCTTAAAGGGCCACAGCCCAAAGAGGAGGGGAGTTCAGGACAAGTGGTTGCTCCTCAAAGAAGCGATCCTGGAAGCACAAGCAAAGTCTATGCCATCTCAGAGAAAAGGCAGCAAAAGGGCACAGCAGCCCCTTTGCCTCTACAGGGAACTAGCGGACCTCCTGTGGTTAAAAAGACAGACCTACAAAGGATGGAGGACTGGATCCACCTCCAAGACCTATTCTGCATTGGTCCAGATCTGCAGGGAGCAAACCAGGAAAGCCAAGACTGTGACTGAACTCCAACTAGCTATAAGCATCAAGGACAATAAAAAATCCTTTTTAGATATGTGGGGAGCTGGAGGAAAAGCAAGGGTAACATTGGACCCCTGCTAAACTAAATGGGACAACTGACAATTGATGCCCAGGAAAAAGCTAACTTACTAAATGGGTACTTTACATCAGTCTTTCATCCCCGGGATGCCTGTGCCCATTACGGGAGAGGGAGACCTGGGTGAAGGAGATTCCTCACTCTCCATCAATACTGACCTCATGAAGGAACACCTTGACAGGCTGGATACCTTCAAGTCAGCCGGCCCTGACAGTTTACACCCCAGGGTACTCAAGCAGCTGGGTAGCACCATAGCTCAGCCCCTGGCACAGATCTTTGAGAACTCCTGGTTCTCTGGGGTAGTGCCCAAAGATTGGAAGAAGGCCAATGTCATGCCAATCTTCAAGAAAGGAAGGAAAGTAGATCCGGCAAACTACAGACCCATCAACCTGACTTCTATCCCGGGGAAGGTCTTAGAAAAGATTATCAGAAGCCATTCTTAAGAGACTGGCTGATGGCAACATCCTGAGGGATAGCCAGCATGGGTTTCATAGTTATTAGGGTTGGAAGGGACCTATTAGATCATTGAGTACAAACCCCTGCCCTGGGCAGGAAAGAGTGCTGGGGTCAAATGACTTCAGCCAGATGTCTGTCCAATCTCCTTTTGACTATTTCCAAGGAAAGGGACAACACCACCTCCCTTGGAAGCCTATTCCATATTTTGGCGACCCTCACTGTAAAGAACTTTTTCCTTATGTCCAACCTGAATTTGCTCTCTTTTAAATTGTGTCCATTGTTTTTAGTTACCCTGACTGTTGCCCTGGTAAACATCATATCTCCCACTTCCTGCTACCCCCCGCCCCGATGAGTTTGTAGGCGGCCACAAGATCACACCTCAGCCTCCTCTTATGGAAGCTAAAAAGGTTCAGGTCTCCCAATAGGTCCACATAGGGTTTTTTGTGTAGGCCTTTAACCAGACTCATGGCCCTCCTCTGAACCCTTTCCAGGTTATCCACATTCCTCCTAAAGTGCAGCCACCAAAACTGGACTCAGTACTCCAGCTGCAGCCTGACCAATGCTGCATAGAGGGGAAGTACCACCTCCCTAGACCTGTTTGTGATGCACCTACTTATGCAAGAAAGAGTGCAGTTAGCTTTACTTATTACCTAATCACATTGGTGGCTCATGTTCATTTTGGAGTCAATTATGACTCCAAGGTCCCTTTCTACAGTTGTGCTGCTTAGGATGGTACCTCCCAGGCTATAGGAGTGCTGATGATTCTTCCTCCCCAGGTGCAACACATGACACCTATCCTTGTTAAACTGCATCCTATTCTGTTCCGTCCACCTCCCCAGACTGTCCAAATCCACTTGGATTTGCTCTCTGCCCTCTAGTGTGTTTATCTCCCCCCATAGTTTTGTGTTGTGAGCAAACTTGGACAGGATGCTTACTATGCCCTCATCCAAGTCACTAATGAAAATATTGAATAGTACTGGTGCCAGGACAGAGGATTGGGGGACTCCACTACCTACATTTCTCCAGGTAGAAACCGACCCGCCTACCACCACTCTCTGGGTGTGTCTCATAAGCCAATTTTCCACCCACTGAACTGTGTAATAATCCACACTGCAGTTTTTTAGTTTATTTATAAGAATTGGGTGTGATACTGTGTCAAAGGCCTTTTTAAAGTCTAGGTAAACAACATCTAGAAGACAGAAGACAGGTGAGTGATCCAGGCTGACCTGGATAGGCTCAGCAAGTGGGTGGACGAGAATTTAATGGTATTCAATGCCGATAAATGCAAAGTTCTCCACCTTAGAAAGAAAAACCCGCAGCATCCTTATAGGCTCAGCACTGCTATGTTGGGTAGCACTATGGAAGAAAGAGACTTGGGGGTCATCATTGACCACAAGATGAACACGAGCCTGCAATGCAATGCTGTGGCTAGTAAAGTGACCAAAATGCTGGCTTGCATCCATAGATGCTTCTCAAGCAAATCCCGGGACATCATTCTCCCCTTGTATTCGGCCTTGGTGAGGCTGCAACTGGAGTACTGCATCCAGTTTTGGGCTCCACAATTCAAAAAGGATGTGGAGAAGCTTGAGAGAGTCCAGAGAAGAGCCATGCACATGAACAGAGGTCAGGGAAACAGACCCGACGATGACAGGCTGAGAGCCCTGGGGCTCTTTAGCCTGGAAAAGCGCAGGCTCAGGGGTGATCTGGTGGCCACCTATAAGTTTATCAGGGGTGGCCATCAGTATCTGGGGGAACATTTGTTCACCAGAGCGCCCCAAGGGTTGATGAGTAGGTCAAACGGTCATAAACTACTACAAGACCATTTCAGGCTGGACATACGGAAGAATCTCTTTACTGTCCGAGCCCCCATAGTTATCTTGCTGGGATCCTATGACCCCAGCTGACTTCCTGCCCTTTGGGCAGGAGGCTGGACTTGATGATCTTCCGAGGTCCCTTCCAGCCCTAATGTCTAAGAAATCTATGAAATCTACCTCTGTTCCCTCATCCAAGCATTTTGTCACCCAGTAGTAAAATGAAACTAAGTTGGTCAGGCAGGATCTGCTTGCTGTGAACCCATGTTGATTGCCCCTTAGCATTATTTCACCTGCTGGTTCTCTGCAAATGTGATCTTTAACTATTTTCTCAAAGGTCTTGCCAAGAATAGAGGTGAAGCTAACTGGGATGTAGTTACTTGGTTCCTCCTTCTTCCCCTTCTTGAAAATGGGGACCAAATTGGCCCTTTTTCAGTCCTCTAAGACTTATCCTGAGTGCCACGAACAGTTGTACCAGCGGGTCTGCTATGACTCTAGCTAATTCCCTTCACCCTAGGGTGAAGATCATCAGGGCCTGTTGACTTAAATTCATTCAGCCCCTCCAGATGCCCCCTTACTAGTTCTGCATGAACCACTGGTGGGTTGGTATCTATCTTGGGCTTGTCTAAAGTCCTAATGGGATGCGTATTTGTATTAGTGTCCAGGAACACAGATGCAAAGAATTCATTTAGAATCTCTGCTTTAGCCATCCTATCTGTTACCAGTTGTCCTTGTTCATCCTGAAGTGGTTCTAAGTGGTTTGTTGCAGGTAGGTCTTGCTTGATCAATCTTATTTCCTTTTATGACCAGGTGACCTATCACCTGGACAAGAGAGAAGAGATTGATGTCACATATCTTGACTTTAAAAAAGCTTTCACTCTGGTATCCCATGATCACCTCTTAGCCAAACTAGCTAAATGTGGCCTCAGCCTCACCACGATCTGCTGGCTGGGGAATTGGCTCAGTGGTAGGACCCAGAGGGTGGTGGTTGATGGAAGTCAATCACTGTGGTGCACCGTGACCAGTGGGGTCCCTCAAGGCTCTGTTCTTGGGCCCACACTATTCAATATCTTCATTAATGATGTGGACATTGGTATCAGAAGTGCGCTGGCCAAGTTAGCCAATGACACCAAACTCTGGGGTAAAGCATCTACACCTGCGGGTGGGAGGGTGATCCAGGCTGACCTTGACAGGCCCAGGAAATGGGCAGATGAGAACCTAAGTGTGTTTAACACAGAAAAATGCAAGGTTCTCTACCCTGGGAGGAAAAACCTGCATCATCCTTATAGGCTTGGCCGTGCTACACTGGCTAGCACTATAGGTGAAAGGAACTTGGGGGTATGATTGACAAGATAAACATGAGCCTTTAATGTGATGCTGTAGCTAGTAAAGTGAGCAAAATGTTGGTGTGCATCCATAGATGCTTCTTAAGCAAATCCCAGGACTTCATTCTCCCATTGTACTCGGCCTTGGTGAGGCTACAGCTGAAGTACTATGTCCAGTTTTGGGCTCCACAATTAAAAAAGAATGTGGAGAAGCTTGCAGAGGAGAGCCATGTGCATGATCAGAGGTCAGGAAAACAGACCTTATGATGAGAGGCTGAGAGCCATGGGACTCTTCAGCCTGGAAAAGTGCAGGCTCAGAGGTGATCTGGTGGCCACCTATAAGTTTATCAGGAGTGCTCATCAGGATCTGGGGGCAACAATTGTTCACCAGAGCACCCCAAGTGATGACAGGGTCAAATGGTCACAAACTCCTCCATGACCAGGCTGGACATAAGGAAGAACTTCTTTACTGTCTGAGCCCCTGAGGTTTGGAAAAGACTGCTGCCAGAGGTGGTTAAACACCTACTTTGAATGCTTTCAAGACACGTTTGGATATTCATCTTGCTGGGATCCTATGATCCCTGCTGACTTCCTGCCCCTGGGGCAGAGAGCTGAACTTCATGATCTTCTGAGGTCCCTTTCAGCCCTAATGTCTATGAAATCTTTGAAGTTATGGACAAACAGTTGGCTCTTCAGATGGTCATACAAGGCATACCCCTCCAAGTGTGCTCTGGCAGTGGTGACGCATAGGGGTTGCACATGCACCCCCTGAGAGCACCGGTGCACCCCCTGACCAGCCACTCTTGCCACTTAGAAGATGGGCGGGGAAACAGGCAGGAGTATCGGTTTTCCCCCTGCCTGTGCTAGCCGAGTAGCGGTGCTCCCAGAACAGTCATAGCCTCTTCCAGAAGTGGCCAGAGCAACCGCTCACCTTGCAATTGGCCATGGGGGTCCCAGTTGGTGAGATTGGCCACAGGGGGACCTCCCCCCCAGTCACTGGCTGGTCCCTGGGGGGGGGCACATCTCCCCCGTCAACTAAGATGACTCCAGTCGCCCATGTGCTCTGGCATGCAGCAAAATGACTGGGGGGGTCCCAGCAGCCTTACCTGGGGCAGCAGAGGCCTAGAGCACATGGTTTATGGGGTGACATATAAGATCATTGTCATCTGACAGGAAGCATCCCAGGAAGTAAAGAGCAGCAATGATACAGGGAAACCTATTTGAGCCACTGGATGACCAGACAGAGACTACTATGAGCAACTGACAACATCTCTTTTGCTCTTCTCTCCTGTCTCCCTCTTTCTGCTTGTTTGCTTCCCTCTGAGCTCATTCTTCCTTTTCCCCTTTCTTTCCCTCTTCGTACCATTTGTATTCCCACCATGACTGCTCCCCACTCTGGTATCCAACACCTAGTTCCTGCCTCGCCAGCTTTGGATCAGGCTCTCTGCTGCCCCCTCTAATCCCACAGTGGCCATGCCACTGCACAGCCAAGGAGATGGCACATCAGGGACAGCCCTTTAAGAGTAACAGATAATGAAAGCACCTAGATTCTGTCACTGGAGTTAGATGGTCAGGGTCTTCCTCATATCAGTCTGTTTGCAGCATTCTTCTGAACAACAGGATGCATAGGACCTGTTCTGCAAATGGGACTTATACATAACCCATAAACATGGCGCTTTCCCCAGGATGAATCAGACATACCCCCTAACTCAATGTTACAATGCACACAAGCACCAGCCCAAAACACTTGCCCCATAATCAGGAGTTACAATGACCATGGCACTTACCTTGGCACTGGTACTATCATATCAAATGCACTCATCCTGTAAGGTAGGTGGCACAATTGCTATGGTGACAGCATAGGTAGCGAATGGCCAGGGCGAATGCAACTTAGCCCTCCGAAACTTTTCATAGCAGCTGGTCACAGCAGCAACACCACAGCACCACTGTCCCACACTGCCTGGCATCACTCGGCATGAAGCCACTCTTCCACTGCCACATACAGCACCAGCATGTACCAGCACCACAACAGCCCTGCAGGAGGGATGGGCAGGGATCAGGCAGGGCTTAGCCCCCCCAGATAATATTTTCTGCCACTGTTTATGGGTGACAGCCCCATAATTGTCCAGAGAGAATCAGGGAAGACTTTGTCCACCACTCTCAGGGGGATCCACAAATGAAAGACAGACAGGCAAGTAAATAGACAGTTGATTGCACAGAGCTCTTAGTTCTTGCTGCATTTCTGACATCTCAGCTAAAACAGCAGGGAAGCTTGTAAGAAGAATTTTCGGAAAAGAAGCACAAAAATGAAGCGTAAGGAAAGTTTCCTTTAAGAAGGCTAAGCATAGAGCATAACAAGGAGCAGGGCCAGGAGAGAAGCTTCAGCATTAAGCCGACAGGCTTCGGCATTAAGTAGGAGTTAGAAAATGCATTATGAACAGCTTCAAAGCCCTCCAGATTGGAGTAATATGTCTAATGTAGCAAGCGCGTTTTCATGAAAGGCAGATAAAACACATCACAACACAGACACTCTTACTTACTCTTGTCACTGGAATCACGTACAAATACACCCCTGTACTTTTATACCCAGAGACACACTAATGCACACACAGAATTACAGCTGTGCACATGTACAGGCACACTGGTATTCACAATCACAGTCACATTTGTACATCAAGTTATGGTGTAATTCTGTCATAAAACTTTTGCAGCTTTTGCAGTGCAGACATGGTTGTTGTGTCCAATCTGCCCTGCACAGACCATGCCCTGTATGGTTTAATCCCCACATCCATGTGTCAGGGATGCCTGTTGCTTCTCCAGGTGGGGTGCCCCAATACTGACCCAGTGGGTCAGGAGCAGGGTTATTTTCCATTCTGGCTTTGTAATGATGGCAGCTCTGTTACCTTTTCTAAACTTGGGCATGAGTTTCCTTGGTAGTGCAGGGCTTCCAGCAGACAGTCTTTCCCTAGCCTCAGCCATTCAACAACTCTCTTAGTTCATGCCATGCTTCTAACTCTAGTCTCTGGCCACTGATGATTTGTGATAATCCCTCTAAGGTGCCTCCAGAAACAAGCACTTTGAGGATCATCCACTGGAATTTTTCCAGGGACTCATCCATTGGCTTTCTAGACACTGCATTTGTTGTCTGAGTACTGATCAATCCTGGAGTTGTTTATGGGGCTGTGCACAAGGGCAGACAGATATGGACTCATTCCCTCAGTTATAGGGTTACCATATTTCCAGATCCAAAAAAAAAGGCACCTGTCAGGCATTCAATCAAAAAGGCACTCCTGACCCTCAGCCCTCTGGAGCTTCTAGTGCCCCACACTCCCAACCCACGGCCACCGTGCCCTGCTACTGCAACTCACCCCTGGCCCACAGACCCCTGGCCCTGCCAGTGCCCTCAATCCTAACCCACAGTCCCCCGCTCCCCAAAGCATGCTGGTGCCCCTCACTCCCAACCTGCAGCCCCCTGGTGCTGCCAGTGCCCTGCACTCCTGACCCACAGTCCCCCATTTCCTCCACTGCCCCTCACTCCCAAGCCATACCCCCCCCAGCTCTGCTAGTGTCCCTCACTCTTGACTCACAGCTCCCTGCTCCCCCCAGACCTGCTGGAGGGGGTCCCCAGTTGCTCCTGTCCTGACCGGGCTGGAGCACAGTGCCTGCAGCGGCTCCAGCTTATGTTGGCAGTGGCAGAGCAAGTCCAACCCTGGTGTGGGCTGGAGAGAGGAGGAGGGGAGGCCTGTGGAACTGCCCACTCTGGGCTGGGGCTCCTGCACCATGCCATGCAGCCTGGCTACAGCCACCTCCAGGCAGCATCTCCCAGCATCTCCTGCGAGGATGGCCACCAACTGTGATGCTGCTAGCCCAGCCACACAGCTCCCCATCACCCCTAAAGGACCCTCCGCCCCCTTCCTCTGCTGGAAGGGCAGGCACCTTCCCCCTTCCCCTCATGCTGTGCCGCAGCCCCAGTCCCAGCCCCAGCCCCAGTTGCAGCCCCAGCACCCAGCCACCTTCTCTCAGTATTGGCAGGCACTTGCCTCCCTTCACACACACACACCCCCTGGACAGTCCCTAAGACCTGTCCCTCCAACCCCCGCCCCCCAGGGACTTGCCTGCATCCAGCTGTCAGGGCTGCTTCCACCACCCTGCCTGGCTGTATGCCAGTCACGTGAATGTGCACACAGAGATGCATGTGGAACCCCCTGCCTCCAATCATCCCAAGAAGCTCATTGAAAGCTGGAAGGTTCCTGGCCTGCAAGGGGAAACCCATGGTTTCCTCTTTTAAAGAGGAATATCCATGCTTTGTCTACAGTGAACAGAAAACTTAGATTCCTGGTGAACAAACACGCAGCTAGGGCAAGCTGGGAAATGCAGTTTTGCCAGCAAAATCCTGGTTATAAGTTCATATTTAAAAAAAACACATGCAAATTGAGATCAGAGGACCCAAAAAGAGGACGTGTCCAGTAAACCTGGACATATGGTAGCCCTACTCAAGTAGTGCAGCATTCCTTTCTTGCAGACATGTAGGTGTGTGGTTTCTGCTTGGTTTTTTGTCCCAGGTGATGTCTGAGGCCCAGGTCCATCAGGCCCAGGTACATCAGGCTCATGGCGTCAATGCTGCAAGTTGCTGAGTGATCCAACAATGCACCAAGTGCTTTTTACATCCGCTATCTTCAAAGGGAGGGAGAAAAGCCCTGGGTTTAAGGGTTGCTGTGGATGGGATAATATTTGATCAATGCCTCTTGAGAAGGTTTAGGTAGCTGTCTCACCAATTGCTACTCCCCTTTCTAACCTGAAGTCTTTTTTATCATGTATTTTTATTTTTCTCCTGTATTTAATGGATTGGTACATGGATTCAATGATATCAAATTATTATCTACTAGTCCCATCATGTAGCAATTTAAGGTTTGTCCTGGCTGCTGGAATAAGTCAAAAAGCTTTTAAGAAGTCTATAAAATGGGCATGTATCTTGCCCCAGTTATTATTTCACTTGTTTATTTATAATCACCTGTATGCTGTGAGTGAGATGACCAGCTTTTATCCCAAGAAGAAATCCTGTTCCATTCTGGTAGATTGCATCAGTTTAGGTAGATGCTATATTATTCTACACTTGTCTGTGGTAAGGACATATTCATGCTTGCATATTAGTCCATCTGACTTGCCTTCTGTTATAGTACAGTAAAATGTGGGACTGAACATCCAGGAGCAAATCCTATACGTCAGTGTTTCTCTACCTTTTAAGTGCCCCCTAACTTCTGAAAATTTTAATAAGTTCCCCAGCACTCAATTTTCCAGGGGATTTCATATTTACAGACTAACGTGTGCCATATGTTAGAAGAAGGGCTATGTGTATAAGGCCGTGATATGACAGATGTCTGATCTGGTGTGGGTAGGGTTGCCACCTTTTATGCCAGGCGTGCACAACTCAAGTATGTACCTGGGCTAGAGGCAATGTTGGCCGAAGCTAGGAGGGCCGAACCAAATTATTACTAGCGAATTTAAAGCGTTGTGCAGTGCACAGCGTACCAATTTTTTTGCCATACTTTTGAGAGAAGGAAGGGGCAAGAGAGAGAGGAAAAGAGGGCAAGAGAGAGAGAATGTTGGGGTACCCACATACCCCCTCTCTGTGTCTCACAGGCCCCCAGGGGTACACATACCACAGGTTGAGAAACTGCCATGTGTATAGGAAAGAGGACTGTTTGGGAAAGCAGCGATTCTGAGGAAACTCAATCTATTTTGTTTGTCCAAGACGAGGTTAGGAGTGACTTGACTATGGCTTATAAATACCTATTGGAAGAGGAGGTTTCTGAGAGCAGAGGGTTTCTCAAGCTATCAAAGGGAGGATGAAAGTCAGTGCCTAGAAGCTGAAGGTGCACAAATTTAGACCATAAATATAGCTGGGGTTTTTTAACTGTGAGGGGAATGAATCATTGTCATAATGGACCAGGGAAACAGTGAATTCTCTGTCACTTAGAGGCTTTAAATCCAGACTGGACTTCTCTTCTGAAAAGCTACCCTCTAGTTTAATCATTGCAACTGGAATGGGCACTGCATTCCCTGGGACGCCATATACAGGAAGGGATCAGAATGGCCCTTAAGCTTAAGAACATAAGAATATGAGAAGTATCATAGTGGATAAGACCAATGCTTCATCTATCACAGTATCCCATTCTGACAGTGGTAGGAATGGATGTTTTAGAGGGAGAGTATTGAATGAGATATATTTAGAGTGATCTATCCCCTATTCATTACCCTCCCTGGCATCCAATATTATTGGTTTAGAGATGCCAGAGGAAACATCTCCAACCATTCTGTTAAACAGCTATTATTAGATCTATCATTCATGAATTTGTCTAGTCCTTTTTTGAACCTGGCTAAGCTATCTGCACCTGCCACCTCCTGTGGCAATGATTAACCATGTGTTGCATTAAACGGTTCTTTCTCTTGTTAGTCTTAAACCAGTCTCCTGCTAATTTCCTTGTCCCCCTTCCCAGTTCTAGTATTCTGGGACCTGGTGAATAACAGTCCCCTGTTTACTTTGTCCATACCCTTCATGATTTTATAGATTTCATCCGTGGGCAGATCTAGGATTTAGAAAAGGGAAGTACAGATCGTGTGACACATGATTATACAACACATATTGTTCTTCAGTTAAAAGGGAAACTAGATGCTGTACTAATATGCTAGGGAGCTAGCACTATATTATTCAGTTTAAGAGCAAAGCAAAAACAAATATAACTATTGGAATGTGCACCACTTTGCTAGATTATATATAAAGTTTTAAAAACAAACAAGCAACAATCCAGGAAAAAAATAGTCAAAGTAGTCAAAAGATATTGAACTATTAGTCCTGTAGTCATTATAGTCAAATGTACATCTCTTATTCAGATTCATAAAACAAAATATAGTTTTCTTGACAGTCTTGACAATGTGTCCAATACTTCACTGTCAGTCATTTCTACACCTGAGTTAATATTACCACACCTGAGTTAGAGTTTGTAGCTAGAGCTAAAAACAGTCTGAGGGGCCATAAACTAGGTGAGTGACATTACCAGGGGTGGCTGAGACCACAAAATTGAAGAAAAAAGGACAGTTTGAATAATGGAACATCAAGACCATTAAAAAGGATATAGGGTTATTAACACCTGTGGAGTGGAGAGAGGTTAGCAGGAATCAAAGAGATGACAATAAGTCATAAAATCAGTTGACTCTCTCAGCGCTGCTTAAATAGAAATGTCACTGCCTCTCCCAGGCAGTTGGTTTGAAAGTTTAGATGGAGCAGGAATCAAAGGCAGGTGCAACTGCAACTGTACACACCCCCTGGATCTGCCCCTGTCTCTATCGTATCTTCCCTCAGTTTTCTTTCTGTACTGAATAGTCCTAGCCTTTGTAGTCTATCCTGATATGGCAGCTGCTACATAGCCCTGATCATCTTGGTTGCCCTTCTCTGTACCATTTTGGCTGCTGGTCTTCCTGTCTCTTGTCTCTGATATGAATGCACCTATGTGCATCCACATATCTCCCACCATGAGGCTCCTCCCAGACTATTCAGCTAACAGCGTACGATCAACACAGAACTCTTAAAATTTCCCCTCCAGACTCTCCTCATTTCTCCCTCCTTTGGCCATCATGAAGAATCCTGCTATTCTTAAAAATCATAGAATCATAGAAAAATTAGGATTCAAAGGGACCTCAGTTCATAGATGCTAGAGTCAGAAGGGACCTCAACAGATCACTGAGAAGATTTGCAGATGACCCCACCCAGATGCCTATTCAGCCTTTTCTTAAAGAGTCCCAAGGTAGGGGAGAGTATTACCTGCCTTGGAAGCCCATTCCAAATTTTGGCCATCCTTACTGTGAAGAAGTTTTTCCTAATATGTAGCCTAAATCTACTCTCTGTCAGTCTGTGAACATTGTTCCTTGTTACCCCAGATCCATCCTGATGAACAGTGCATCTCTGAACCCTTGCTGCGTTCTCCTAATGAATTTGTAGGCAGCCACAAGATCACCTCTCAGCCTTCTCTTGTGGAGGCTGAAGAGGTCCAGGTCCCTCTCATACAGCTTGTCCTGTAAGCCCCTAACCATACGAGTGGCCCTCCTTTGGACCCTCTCAAGTCTATCAGCATCCTTCTTGAAGTATGGCACCCAAAACTGAAGGCAGTATTCCAACTGTGGTCTGACCAAAGCTGCATAGAGGGAAGTATCACCTCATTGGGTCTATTTGTCATGCATCTGCTGACTCCAAGATCTCTTTCCACTTCTGTGCTGCTGAGAGGGTCACTTCCCAGCCAGTAGATGTGCTGGATATTTTTGCACCCTAGGTGTAGCACTCTGTACTTGTCCTTGGTGTACTGCATCCTGTTAAGTATTGCCCACTTTTCTAACCTGTCCAGGTCTGCATGCAATCATTCCCTATCCTCTGGAGTGGATCCTCTTCACCCCACAATTTAGTGTCATCTGCAAACTTAGAGTATACTTCACACCCACATCCAAGTCACTGATGAAGATATTGAAGAATACAGGTCCAAGGACCAAATCCTGTGGAACCCCACTACCCGCATCTACTGACCAATCTACTGCCACTCTCTGGGTGTGACCACTAAGCCAATTTCCTGCCCACCAGACTGTGTAAACATCTATGTCACAGCCTTTTAATTTATTATGAGAATAGGGTGAGATACCATATCAAAGGCATTGCTAAAGTCCAGGAAAACAACATTTCTCTACTCTTTTCTGTAGATCATCTTTCATTTCCATCCACACTTCTAAATCTCTTACCCAGACTGAGGTCAACCCATGTTTTAACTGCTGTACCCTCTTCTTCTGGCTGGTAGGACTGAGGAATGATCTGGAAAAAGTAACATGCTGGTACAGAAAAGGCAAAGTGTAAAGACTGAAATTGGACTCCCAAGTGGATTCTGTATACCACAGCTGCCAACAAACAGAGTCAGAGGTGATGGCCTTGTAGAGCCACACCTGGCAGATAGAAGGAGAGCTGGAGATGGTTCAGACATATCTGGCTGCAGTTCTACAGAAACGTGAACAGGCATGTCCACACATACAGGCACGTGTGCTTGCAGCAGCTCAAACAAAAGTGGTGCAAATTGGAGTTGGGGCTTTCTGCCTCACTGCATGTGCCCGGACATGCACTTTGGTGTGGTGCAAGTTGTGCCACTTGGAGCAAAATAACCCTACCTGGCTCCTCCTTGATATGCAGCCAGGGGGAGCTAGGGGGGGGGAAAAACTGCCCTGTCCTGCCCCATCAGTACAAAAAACTGCCCTGGCAAGTAGTTCAGGGCTATTCACTCTCAAGAGCTTCTGGGAAGAAGTTGGCTATTCCCCTTCCTTTCTCAGGCTGCTGTTGCTGATTGCTGCAAGCTTGGTCTCAGAAGCTTCTGGGGAGAAGATGGCCAAATCCTTTCCTGCCTCTGGCTACTGTTAGCTTCTGGCTTGGTCTCAGAGCTTTTGGAGTAAATTGGCTGCACCCCTTTCTGCCTTGGGCGGCTGCTGCTGCCCCTCCCCCCATAGGGGGGTCTTCTGCTACACACTGCTGCCCCACCTTGGGGAGGGGCCCACTGCACTGCACTGCAGCCCAGCATCAGACCTCAGCTTCTGCACCTCTTTTCTGGCTGCTGCCCAGCCTGCTGCCAAGCCACGGTTGGGGACAGCCTGGGAAGGGAGCCTGAGCTGCTTCTGGACCTCTATCCCCACCATCACTACTGGAGGCTAAAGGTACATTGCCTGCCCAAGCTGCCTTGGCAGGCCAGATCCCACCTTCATCTGCACTTTCACCCTGAGTAGCTGAACTAGACAACTTCTACCATCACTGCTGCTGCCCCCTCTCAGGAGAGAGGGAGATTCCCTGCTGCACCACCTGACACCACACCTGCACCAGATTGCTTCCTAATTGACTGACTGCTCCTGCCCTCCCCCACAGCTACCTCACTGCATCCGATCCTGCTTTGTCTTTCTGCCTACTGCTGTGCTTCTGAGCTCCTGGCTGGAGGCCTGAGGGGCTTCTGGACAGATCTTCAACAAACAAAGCCTGTCCACTGCTCCAGCCATCTTTTATATCTACCTCAGCAGCCTTCCCTGTGTGTTCTTGCCCTTGTGTGGTAAGTCCTGTGTTCTGCTCCCCTGACCTTGTGTGTGTGTGTGTGTGTGTGTGTTTGTGTTTGTGTTTGTGTTTGTGTTTCCCCTCCCCCACATTCTCAAAGCATAGGCTTCCTGGTATTTTCCTGTGGGACTGTACCTTGGTGAGTTTCAGCCACCTTTCTCCCCCACAACCCCAGGCTTCCCCTACTAGATTCATCAGCCCCATGGGATATTTTATTTTTCTTTATTGTCTTTCTTGCCCTCATGTGAAACAATTGCAGGGCAGGAACCTTCTGCGGGGGAGCAGATGCCCCCACAGAGCTTCCTGCAGCCCCCACTATTGAGGTGGATCCCAGCCAAGCCCCCAAGGGGATGCATGCCTCTGCAGCCTCCACCCTGGAGGCAGAGTCTAACCAAGCTCCTCTGGGGCTGGAGAAGTCTGAAATCTCTGCTACAGAGGCAGGTGGGACAACAGGACCAGGGGGTCTCCCCTGGCCAGACTCCCCCTTGCCCCCAGAGGGGTTCCCAAGCCCCCTCTCTCATCACTGGGGGCAAAGGGCAAGGGCAGTGGGAAGGGCTCCTCTTCAGCCTCCTCCACAGCTGGGGGTGGGAAGGGCAAGGGCCCTGCCCCCAAGCCTAGACCACCAGTGCCTGATGGGGCCGGGTGCACTATACCAGCCAGCACACCCTCTCAGCCTGTCCTGGCTCTGGCCCCATCAATGTGGCTCCCTGGGGAGGAACCACAGTTATGCACAGGCAGCTGTGAGGAGACCCAAAGCTGGGAGCCTGGACTCTCCACCACTGGCCCTTCCAGCTTGGGTGGCGGGGCCCCCTTTTTGGCACTCACCAACAGGCACGGGGTGAAGTGTTAACTGCCCAAGTGGGAGAACCTGCACTTTGAGACCTGGCTGCAGGTCCTGGCTTGGTTAGTGGGGGCCCCCAAGATCATGGTGACCTCCCGCTTTCATGGCAAGGGGTCTTTTCCTTGCCTTGGAGCCACCACACAAGACAGTGGAGAGGGGGCTCATGGTGGAGGGTGAATGCATCCTCCTCGAGCCTCTAGAAGAGCTGGGGACCAGGGTGATCCTCAGCTCCGTCCCTCCCTATATCCCTAATTGGTCTCTGATCCCCCAGCTCCAAACCCTGGGGAGAGTTATCTCCCTAGTGATGGCCCTCTCACTGGGGTGCCAAGACCCCAGTCTCTGCCACATATGCTATTTCCATTGCCAGGTCATGATCCAGCTGGCAGCAGGAGCACAACTGAAGGCTGATGAGTGCCTGGCAATTCCTTATCAGGGGCCCTTGGTGAGGATTTTCTATATGCTGGGGGACCTGCAATGCTTCCAGTGCCATGCCCCAGGGCACTTGCATCATGAGTGCCCCATGGGCCAGGCCGAGAGGGCATCTGTGGGTCCCACTGGCAAGAGGGGTGTCTCTACTAACAGCCCCACCTCTCAGACCCCTGGTACCCCAGCCACAACTACAAGCCCCCCCTGAGCACAAGAAACCCCGCCCCCCAACCAAGTTTGCATCGCCACCAACCCTCACCTTCTTCTACTGGAGCGTGTCCACCTGAGGACCACCCCATGGCTGAGTGGGTGCAGGTTCCCTCTGGGCATAAAGGCAAGAGGAAGACCTGGGTACAGCTGGAGCTCTCTGACATGAAGGACTCCTCTCCCCCTCCCAAGACCACCACATGAAGGGACGGACTAACCCAACCCAGCCTCTGGAGGCTTCCCCAGCTGTGCCTGACACCGCACCCTGGGCAAGATCAAATGGGTGATCCCCATGGAGGAGGCTTCAGGGCTGCTAGACAGTCCCAAACAGGAGCCCATGGAGGAAGCTCCTCATTGTGCTGACCAGGGCCTACCTCCTGAAACCATGGGCACTGAGGCTGAGGCCTACCCAAAGGAAGACCTGGCACTAAAGCCTCCTCTCTCTGATGATCTAGGTAATACAAAGGCCCTGGGGTTCACCCGGGTGAATCCTGAGGGAGGAGGTCCCCTTTCCCAGGACCCCAAGGCAGACACCAAAGCCACCCTGGTGCCTGGTGGGGTTTTCCCTCCCCATCCCAGAAAAACCTCACCTCCAACCTGCCCCATACCTCTGGACCAGAGTGGGTTGTGGTGGGGCCCCCTAATGGACAGGCCAATCTTGTTAGGAACCCTGCACAGACCCACCGGGGCTCCAGCTTTATCCCACCATCTTGTGAAGGAGCCCCACCCCCACCCTTACCTTCACTCCTGTCCCAAGGGACTGCAGAGCTCTCCCAGTCCCAACCAGAGTACAGGGTCTTAGCGGACCAGGGGGTTCAGATGGTGCCTAAGGAGCCCTCTGAGCCCCAGGACCAGGAGGAGGATGCCCGAGAACCAGTAGGCTCAATGGAGCCTGCAGACCTCTCAGTCCCAGTGGTCCCCAGGGATGAGTTACTTGCATTTCTTGACTGTGACTGCACCTGCTGGTCCACCAGGAAGGTATAGCTGGCCATGGACCTCTGGGGAGATTTTGACAGCATCTTCACCACTGCAAGGGCACTGAGGGGGAGGGGGAAGGGGAAGGCAAGGGGCCCAAAAGTTGCAATGCCTGAATCTAAAGGTGGGCCTGCAGTTTCATAGACACCCTCTCTCTCTCTCTCTCTCTCTCTCTCTCTCTCTCTCTCTCTCTCTCTCTCTCTCTCTCTCTCTCTCTATAG
>JAGPOW010003447.1:3806976-3821641 GCA_030014935.1 Caiman crocodilus | reverse complement strand
GGCAGGCTCCACACTGGGCATTGAGATGCACAAGGCCCCTGACGAACCATCTACTTCACTCTCCCAGCCATGAAGTCATTTAAGTTCATGACCCTCAATGTCCACAGCTGCAGGAAGAGTCTCTGAAGGTGCTGAGTGCTCTGCTTCCTTCAGGATTTAGGGTACCCCATGGTATTCTTGCAGGAGACCCTCATGACTTCAGCCAATGAGCCTAATAGCCTAATTGGCACCTGGAATGGGGAAGTAGGGTCTTTTTTAGTCACCTCCTGGCCACCTCTTGGGGGTGGCCACCGTGTTCTCCCCAGGCCTGCAACCAGAGTTTCTCCAGGATGTTGAGGTGGTGGTGGGCCACCTGCTGCACCTCCAGCTCCAGGTGTAGGGCTGATCCTGAACCTTCTGAATGTTTACACACCTGCAAGGGACCCAGAGTTGACAGATTTCTTCTGCCAGGTGGCCCCATATATTGACACCTTGAACCCTTGTGAGTGCCTGGTCCTTGGTGGGGACTTTAACATCACCCTAGATATGCAAGACCAGTCAGGAAAGTAGCAAAACCAGGCTGCCATGAGCGTCCTTGGAGAGATACTGATGGACTACTCGCTGGTGAATGTCTGGTATGCCTGTCACCCTGCCAACCCCCCCTGCCTTCACCTATGTGAGGGTGAGGGAGGAGCAGGCACGCCATTTCTGATTGGTTTATATCTTTCTGCCGCACTTTGCCCAGGCCCATTCCTCTGGCATCTGGCTGACCCCTTTCAGCTATCACCACCTTGTCTGGGCATCTGGGGTCAGCCTACTGGCACTTCATTGCCAGTCTGCTGGAGGATGTAGGTTTCAGGGAGGCTTTCCAGGAGTTCTGGCTGGCCTGGTGGGAGCAATGGGCAGCGTTCTCCTTAGCTCGGAGATGGTGGGATGTGGGAAAGGTGCGCATCTGGCTTTTTGCCGCAGCTACACTTGGGGGAACACCCAGCAGACAGAAGTGGTCCAGGAGCACCTCAAGTGGGAAGTGTTAGAGCTGGAGAGGCACCTGGCTACTGACCCAACCAACGTGTCGCTCTGCAGAAAGTATTGGGAGAGGTGGGAAGAACTTCATGCTCTGGATGACCACTGCACCCACGGTGTGTTTGTCTGCTCGTATGTCCAGTTCCTTCAGGCTCCCACTTCTATGCTCTGGAGAGGAGCTGGGGGGCCAATAAGTACATCACCTGTCTTCTGGTGGCTGACCACACCCCTCACATGGATCCAGGTGAGATGCACCAGTGTGTGAGGGCCTTCTACGAAAAGCTCTTCTCCCTGCAAAAGACCTCTCAGACCCTTTGGGAGGGACTCCTGCAAGTCAGCATGGGTGACTGAGACCAGCTGGAAGCTCCTCCCATTCTGGCTGAGTTTTTAGCTGTCCTCTGCAGCAACAAGGCACCAGGCATTGACTGGCCGACTGCAGAGTTTTACTGGGCCTTCTGTGATGTCCTCGGCCTGAAACTTGCTGCTGTCTGGGTCAAATCCAAGGGAAGTGGGGAACTCCCCCTGTCATGCTGTTGAACCTGTTCAGCCTTCACAAGAGAAGGCTGAGGGGGGACCTGGTGACCATCTATAAACTCACTAGGGGGGACCAGAAGAGTTTGGGGGAGACCTTGTTTCCCCTAGCGCCCCCCAGGATAGTAAGGAATAATGGCCACAAGTTGTTGGAGAGTAGGTTTAGATTAGACATCCGTAAGAACTACTTCACAGTTAGGGCGGCTAGGATCTGGATCCAACTTCCAAGGGAAGTGGTGCTGGCTCCTACCCTGGGGGGTCTTTAAGAAGAGGCTTGATGCCCACCTGGCTGGGGTCATTTGAGCCCAGTTTTCTTCCTGCCCAGGCAGGGGGTCAGACCTGAAGATTTCCAAGGTCCCTTCCAACCCTACTTCTATGATTCTATGCTGAAGAAACGTGCTGACCCTCCTGCCGAAAAAGGGTGATCCCTGCAACCTGAGGAACTGACATCGCATGTGCCTCCTCTGCGTGGACTACAAAGCATCAGTGAAGGCCATCTTGCTGCACCTGTGGTCTGTGCTCATGGATGTGATCCATCCTGACCACATATACACGCTGCCTGGACGTTCCATCTTCAACAACCTGTATCTGGTTTGGGACCTCCTGGAACTAGCATGCCAGGAACAGCTGTCTTTCACCCTCCTGCCTTTTTGGTCAGGAAAAGGCATTTGACAGAGTGGAACAAGGGTACCTGATTGGCATGCTGCGGGATTCTGGCTTTGGGCCCCACTTCATGCAGGCTTTCCAGGTGCTGTATGCCTCTGTGGAGTGTTTGGTCAATCTCAACTGGACCCATCCCATTCAAGAAAGGGGTGTGTTAAGGCTGCCCGCTGTCAGGCCAGCTATATGCCTTGGCCCTGGAGCCCTTCCTCATTCTCCTGTGGAGGCGGGTGATGGGGTTGATGCTCTGGGACCAGCGGTGTGGCTGCTGAAGATGTATTCCTCATAGTCCAGGACTCAGGTGGCCTGGCGCAGGTGGAGGCCTGATAGGCATTGTACTCAGCAGCCTCCTCTGCCTGGGTCAGCTGGGTCAAGAGCTTTGGCCTGGTGATGGGTGATGATTGGCAAGTGGGCTCACTCCCACCCATGCTTTGTGGCATCCGCTGAAGCACAGGCTCGCCAGTGTACTTGGGGGGGTCTGCCTGTCCCCCACAGATCCCTCCCTGCCCAAGAACTTGCACCAGCTGGAATCAAGGGTGGTGGAGTGGCTTGGGGCATGGGCAGGGCTCCTGAGGCGTCTCTCCCTGCATGGGAGAGTGGTGGTGCTGAACTAGCTTGTCCTATCCATGCTCTGGCACTGCTTACACACCCTGCCTGTGTCTCCCAAGGTCCTGGCAGAGCTCAAGAAATGGGTGCTGGAGTTTTTCTGGCTCAGACAGCACTGGGTAACTGTGGATGTCTTGAGCATCCACTTGCAGGAGTGCAGCCAGGCCCTGCAGCAACTGCTATATGGTGTCAGTAGCCATGTGGCATGGGGACACCTGGGGGTGTCTTCCTCCACCATTTCTGGGGGTTCTGATACAACTGACAGCTCCTCGGTGTGTAGTGCTTCTCCCTTCAGGACCTGCAAGGGCTGCCGGAGTTCTACTTGGACCTCCTCTGGCCCTGGAGGCTGGTCTCTGTCTCCAGGTCTCCTGCAACACTCACCCAGGACGCTGACCTGCTCAACAAGCCCCTCCTCTGGAACCCCCAGCTGGAGGTGCTGACAGTAGAGGCACCCCGGCTGCAACAGAGGTTGATCCTGGCTGATGTTATCTGTATTGGAGATCTCCTGAACTATGATAGGCAGGAGTGGGTGGAACCTGCAGCACTGACCCGGCGCACGGGTCTAGCCACGACACATGTGATCTGTTGTCTGGTTTGGGAGATGAAATCTACCCTACCTCCCAACACTCTTGCCCTTGTTGACCAGGTCCTGTGTGGTGCTGATTCCACCCCCGTGTCCTCCAGCCCACCAGAGTTTGTCATGGTGCCAGTGCCTCACCTGGCCTCGCTGCACTCCCTGATCCACCACCTGAGCTGACTGGAGGACACTAGACGGGTCTGCTTTTCCACCATCCATCGCCACGGGCTCCTTGGATGCCTTTGAGAAGCAGTGGGTGCGGCCCATGGGGGCTCTGCTCAGTGTCCCCCTCAGGTGCGTTTATTTTCACATTTTGACCCTTTGACCCACATGACAGTCCTAATCTGTTTTTTGGGATTTTTTCATTTGTTGTCCCAAGAAATTTATTGCATCTTTCACCCTTTGGCCCCACAAAGGGGCTATTAGTTAGCTGTGTGGGCCTTAAGGCTCACATTAATATGGAAGATACAATAGACAGGAATTTCTGGGGCCTGGCCAATTGGTACTTGGGGACACTACCCCTTGTGTCAGCTGGACTGCTGAAGCAGCCCTGAGAGTTCTCTGCACCCTTTACCCACTGCAGCAGTCTGACAGTGGGGGCTGCTGCCTGGCTGTGCCCTGCTGCACACCTGCCAGGCCCAGATAGGGACTACATAGCCAGTAGAGGCATCTGCCCCTCTGAGCCAGCTGCCAATGGGCTGTGACTGTAAAGCTGGCTTTCATGCAGCACTACTCCCATGTGTGTCCTTGCCCTGCCATCTGAGCAGTTATTTCCTGGAAGATGTTCCCAGTGTAGTGGCCTCCTTTGAACTGTCAAAGCATGTCCTCCTGTCCCCAGTTGGTCAGGAGGTCAACCACCTCCAGCTGGTTCCAAGGTGCGAGCTTTGAGCAGGCTTCTCTGCCTGGGTCCTGCCACTTGCCTCCCTAGCAGGAATTCTGGTGTTCCCTATTTGGAAACTGAAAAATCCCTGATTTAAAAAAAAAAAATTCCAAAGTTACTCTGTAAAATACCTGAAATTCCATGTTCCTACACTATTAAGACAAAAGACCACTACATAGAGAGACAGAACAACAGAGAGAGAGCGATCAGTTGGGCAATGTTTTATTTATATATCTACAGTGTTAAAGCAATATGGAAGCTTACTAGTGTCTGTATCATCATAACAAAATTTAATTTTAAATAACTATGTGTGTTGCTGTTTGCCTTTGGTTTTCTTACCATAGGGTAGTTAGAGCTCCCCAGCACTTTCACTAAGCAGGATATGGGGACAGCTGCTCCTGCAGCCACAGCTCCTGCCAGCAAGTCTCATCCTGTATGGCATCTGGGCATGCAAGGTGTGTGCTGGGGAGATGTGGGGTTTGCAGAAGGGGGGTTGGAAGAGGTGGGTGACTGTGGAGGAGTGTGGGGGTGTGTGAGTAGGTGTGGATGGATCATGAGAGGATTGTGAGTGGGGGCTGCTCAGGAGGTGTGGGTCCCCTGCCTCCAAAGGATGCAGAGCCCCCACACAGATTGAGGACTGCCCCCCCCACAGGGGCCACAGCCCCCCCATCCAGGGGCAACATGGCCCTCGCAGGGTCTACCACTCCCCCCTACAGGGCCCACATGTTCCACTCCTGCTTGCTCCCCTAGCACTCTGTATTGCTACCTTGCCCAGCTCCACCTCCCACCAGCTCCTGCAGCACCCCCAATGACTGCTTCACCTGGCCCAACCCCCCACTTGCACCCCCAGGACCCTGATAGCTGCCCCACCTTGCCCCAGCCTCCTGGCACTTAAAAAAAAGGCCCACACTAATGGGCAATAGCAGCAGCTGTGGAGACTCTGGGGCCATGTGGCAGAGCCCTCCCCCCCCCACCACCCTTCACTCCCTGATCACCCTCCCACACCTTGTCCCACTCCGATGGCTCCCCAGCCTGGCCCCAGCAGTTCAGGACTCAAGGAGAGAGGAAAAAATAAAGCCCCACAGTCACCCACAGTAGCAGTGGCCCTTGTGGTGACTGGGGCCTCCTGTCCAGTAAGTAGGCGGTGGAGGAAATGGAAGAGGAGGGAGGGGACCTGCCCAGCCCCAGCATCCTGGCAATAAAAAGAAAAAAAAATAAAACAAACCCCCATATTAACTGGCAGTAGTAGCTTGCATCAGGGTCACTGGGGCCTCATGGCAGAGCCCCCCCACCTCCCCCCCACAGCAATGGGCAGTGGGGACCAGTGGGGGCCAACTGGTACCGACACTGCCATTTCCCCATCTCAGTGGGGCCTGGGTTGCCAGGCCATGATGGTTCTACATGCTGTCAAGCAGCTGAGACCACTGTGACTGTCACCCCGGCACCGCTCAGCCTGAGTGGCCCCAGCTGCCTGACAGTGTGCAGGGTCACACAGCATCCTGATGAACCAGGCCACACCTGTGCAATGGAATAGTGGCAGCGCGGGTGCCAGGTGGTCCCCGCTGCCCTGTGCTGGGGTGGGGAGCCTCTGCCAAAAAGCCCCAGTGACCCCAATGGCAACTGCTACCACTGGTGAGTGCAGGGCTTTTTCTTTTTTTTTTAATTGCTGGGATGCTAGTGCCTGGTAGGGCAGCAATCAGGGGAGCTTGGGGGGCAGGCGGGGGCTGGGGCTGGGTAGGACAGCCATCGGGAGGGGTGCAGGAGCTGGCAGGGGATAGGGCCAGGTGGGGCAGTAATCCAGAGGACTTGGGGAGCAGGTGGGGGCTGGGGCTGGTGGGAGTCCCTCTATGGTCCCCTCCTCCAGTCCCCCCTCACTCCCTACTTACCAGCACAGAGCCTGGATCCAGATCCCTGCATCTGGCATGCTGTCTGCCCCTTGTGGCCAGGCAACATGCTTCAACACTGGCGTAAGGGCCAGCCATAGAGATATTCTGGCTGACTAGCAAAGCACCTCTGTGGAGAACCAAGATGGCAGGTGAGGATGGGGGAGTCTGTTTTCCCCCCCTTCCTCCCCCCTGTGGCTGATCACACTGACTGGGTAGGTGGTCCCCCCTGCCAATTGTGCTCACTGACCCACAAGTACCAGCAGCATTTCTCCTGGACCCCCATTCCCCAGCCAGTGCTCTCAAGGGGGTACCAGCACTTCCACCTGCCACCCTGCCCATTGCCTAAGTGGGGAACACGGGCTGTCAGGCGGTGCACCAGCACTTTCAGGGGGTGCATGTGCACCCCCATGCACCTCCTATGTGTTTCCACTGGGCTTTAAGATGCTGCAAGAGGCACATGTCCACTTGCCTGGACGTGCCCAGTGGGAATAGAGAACAAAGCCCTGCAAATGGACCTGGGGAGGAAAGCAACCCCAAATCCCATCTTTCCCCATTTATATCCATTAAAGAACCAAGTCACCCTTCTCTATGTCCCTCCCCTGATGCCTGCCTTCAGCCTCCTTCACTATTTCTTGCACTTTCTAACAGCCCTCCCTTTGCTTTTCCTCCTATCCTTAATTCACTCATGGCAGGAGCTCCCTACAAATACCCACAAACTCTTTAAAGATTCTTCTTACTGTGCTTCACATCACTGCTTTACACCAAGCTGAATACTGGTCAGGGTAGCTGGTATGCTGGGAGCACTCCCCACCACAGTGTCTATAATCATTTTTGTTCTGTGCTTTCACACCTTTCTACTGTTTCCACCCCCTGTGCTTCCACTTGGAAAGCAACTCCTGGCTGTTTGGGACATGGCATATCTATATTTCACAAGTCTGTCCACCTTGCAAATGGGTTTCAGTTAATGATAGAGGCTCCTGGACACTACTGCCCCCCATCCCCCCAACACACACACACATATACACTCTCTCTTATACTCAAGTCTAAGACAAAGATCTTTTCCCTTCCATGTTGAACTGGGGGTGCCTCATCTTAGATTCAAGTAAATACATGTGTGTAACATAACTCTCAGACACTCAGCCAAGCACACGCAAAGACCCATGTAGAGTTACATACAGTCACATGAACAGTCTGTCACAATCTCACTTTCTCATACATGGACCGTTACGTAGGATGCATGGATACACATGGTCATTCACATACATAGGCTCACATGCAGAGGCCCACTCATAGGTTCATAGAATCATAAGGAAGTAGGGTTGGACGGGCCTCATGATGTAATCTAGCCCAGCCCTTTGCTCAAGGTAGGAGCATCCCTAACTAAACCATCCCAGCCAAGAGTCTATCTAACATGCTCTTGATTTTTTTCAGGCATAAAGATTCCACATTTTCTCTAGGTAGCCTGCTTCAATGCTGACCACCTTCATAGGCAGAAAGTTCCTCCACCCTAAATTTCCTCTATTGACGTTGCTTCTAGTCCTGTTCCCTGCGACCAGAGAGAAAAAAGAATCTATCTCTGAGCTCTTTATAATCACCACCTAGGCATTTGAAGATGCATATCCCCACTCAGTTTTCTCTTCTCCATTCTAAATAATCCTAGGTTGTTCAGCCTTTCTGCATCAGTCATGCTTTCCAGGCCTCTAATTAATTGTGTCACCCTCAGCCTGACTATCTCCAATTTGTCTACATCCCTGTTGAAGTGTAGGGCCCAAAACTAGACACAGTACTCCAGGTAAGGCCTCACCAGTGCTGAATAGTGAAAAAATCACTCTTATTTGCAAAAGGCACTCCTGTTAATACAATCACATATGCTGTTGGCTTTTGTTGAAATGAGAACACTGCTGGTTCATACTCAGCTTATGGTCTACTGTGGCCCCAAGGTCCATCTCTGCAATACCACAACCTAGCCAGTCATTGCCCAGTCTGTATTTGTGTATTTTGTCTCCAGTGCAGGACTTTGCACTTGTCCTTTTTGATTTTCATCCAATTGGCTTCAGACCATTTCTGCAGTCTATCCAGTTCATCCTGGATCTTACCCCTGCTCTCCAGAGTGCCTGCAGCTCCATCCAACTTGGTGTCATCCTCAAATTTGCCAACTCCTGGGCCACTGCCCAGACCGTAGCAGGGATGCCAATGATATCTACATAGATGCCACCACAGGTACTGTCCATGAGTTCTTGGAGCTCCAGTCCCAGCTCCACCTTGCTAGCCAGGCTGGTGGCTTCACATCTTCCAGAGCACCTGGGGCAATGGGCAGTGGGTGGACTCCTTCTAGATGACCTGAGCCAAATTCCAAGAGCTACTGGACTGGCTGCACCCACACCTAGAGCAGCAGCCCACCATCGTGTAGCCACCCACTCCACAGAGACCCAGGTGGCCACCATGAGCCTCAAGCTCACCACACCCACCAGCCTGAAGTATGTTGGCCACCTCTACAGGGTGGGCAAAGTGACTGCTGGAAAACCCATCCTGGAGGTCTGTGATGACCTCTAGGATGTGCTGGATCATGCTGTGCTCCAAGTCACTGATACCCTTGCAGGTGGTGGCAGGGCCCTAGATGGGACATGCATTCCATCATCTGCTAGCCCCAGGGCAACTGCCTACACTATAGCTAACAGGGCTTCCACTCAGGTGTGCTTTAGACTGTGGTGGACCACTGGGGCACCTTCAAAAACATTAGCACCAGCTGGGCTCGCAGCACCCACAATGCCTGGGTCTTCCAGAACTCCACCCTGCCAGCCCTGATGGAGACGGCACTTTGTGCCCGATGTTTCAGACCTACAGCTGAGTGATGTGACTCTCACCCCTCCTCATCGGGGCTACCCTATGACATCCACCCCTCCTCCTGTGTCCAGGGATTTCATAACCTGGTCATAAAAAGAGACTAGATTAGTCAGGCACTATCTGCCTGCTATGAATCCTGATGGCTCCCCTTCTTCCATCATGGACCCAATGCCAGCAGTGTCCATGTGTGGTGCTGACCCTGCTGCAGGCAGCTCCCCCTCAGGGGCCACATGGCACCTCAGTAATTGGTGTGGGCAGGAGTGGGCAGCTTGGGTGGGGGAGGTGGGCAGCTGCTATAGGACCTAGTGCAAGTACAGGGGCAGGGACA
Source organism: Caiman crocodilus (assembly GCA_030014935.1). Lineage (NCBI taxonomy): Eukaryota > Metazoa > Chordata > Crocodylia > Alligatoridae > Caiman > Caiman crocodilus. Next base: position 3,812,327 of record JAGPOW010003447.1, on the reverse strand, counting down.
GAGTGTTACCTGTCAGCTCTGTATTCTTGGGGAACCCTGGCGCAGTACCCAGCCTGTCTGACTCACAAAGGACTTCCACCACCACCTCTTCCTGAACTGGAACTGATCCTAAACCTATCTCAGACAAATGTGATAGGAATAAGGCAACTCCCTTAGTCTCATTTACATCAAAGGTGGGACAAGGAGGCACGTTCATTAGCATTCAGAGTGGAGAACAGAGATTCCAAGACAAGGATCGCACTGAACTCTAGGACCAGAGAAGCAGGTGAGCACTGCATGATGGGGCATCTCTGGTCCAAAAGCTAATCAACCCACCTTGTCTGCACACACCCAGCTCAGCATTTATCACACCAATTCGAGTGATGACTCCTTTATCAGTACCCAAAACACTGAGTCTGACTGTTTGCGTTGCGAGCTCCCTCCGAGTAACAGCCTCCCATAGCCACGGATAATCAGCTTCTCTTGTCCAGCATAACAAAACAACTCTGGTATACTCTTTTTAGCCATCATTTACCCATAAACAAACCTAGTACTCTGACTTGAACCATTGGTGTTTCTCTACAAAAACCCCTACCCAACATCAAATTTCTGTTCTGGTACTTGGATCCAAATGCTGCACCAGTTCCAGTGGGACTTCACTGCCTCCTTTTCTGCCTGGAATACCTCCACTGATTGTGCTGGGGGCTCTGCCTGTCTCAAGCACTCTGGACGTGAAACTGAACAGCTTGTCTGCAAGCTCCAACAAACACCTGGGAACGTCAAGTGGTTCAAGCTTCATGGAGTGGTGAGACCCCCAACTCTCTTTCTGTCTTGCGCTGTCTCTCTGTTTAAGCACACTTTCGAAGCCTCAGACTTGATTTAATCTCTCTCTCTTCTTCTCTCTTACTCCAGGCATTACTTTATAACCCTGACTTTTGTTGATCAGACTTAAGCTAGATTTCCCAAAATACCCAATTGAAGTCATGTAACTTTTTTGTTTGTTTTTTTCTTGTATGGATATTACTACTAGTATCATCATAAATTTCATATACCTGGTAATAAAATAACTTTTATGGTAAAGCAGGTTGCCGTACTCTCGCCAAACCTTGTTTGCTCTTTCTTCTCCTCGAACCTTACCCCCCATTTGCTCTGTAGCAATGCTTCTTTTACCTAAGCCAAAGATCCCTGTAAAGCCCCCAAATCCTGTGGAGTCTGTTCATCAAGAGCGTTACTATCAGGACAATTGAGACAAGAGATTGGAAAGTGCTGAGCCGTGGCACATCATAGTATCTAGGGTCAGAAGGGGCCTAGAGCAGGCCAACGAGTGCCAGGGTCACAGGACCCCAGCCAAGTACCTATCTAATCTACTCTTAAAGGTGCCCAAGGTAGGAGCAAGAACAACTTCCCTAGGAAGCTGGGGTGAAGCTTCCTTGGTGACACATGAAGGTGTCAGTCTGTAAATGCTGAGTAACCCTGCCCACTCAGACATGTTCTGTTAACCTGTGTGCACATGTGTTTGACTCCATGTTATTGTTGCCCTTCTGACCTAAGCTCTGTGTTGAGCCTGTGGTATATGAGGGTGTCAGCCTGTAATGCTTGACTTGGCTGGCTCAGATGTGCTCTGTTCCTGTGCTGAGTCTGGGTCACATAAGGGTATCAGCCTGGAAATGCTGAGTAACCCTGCCCACTCAGACATGCTCTGTTAATCTGTGTGTGTGTGTATGTGTTTGACTGATTCAGTAGCTGGAGAAACCTAGCCCCACTGAAACTAAGCCCTGCAAGGTAGCTCCATTGGGGGTGAGGACTTTCAGAAGGGAGAGAGAGTTCTGTGTAAAAGCATAAGTGACTCAAGGAGTACTGATAGAATTGCAGAGACCCCAGAAATGTAACTCTAATAAATGAGGGCACCCCGAAGGGACAGGCAAATCTGGTAACAGGGGCCCTGGCTGCTGCAGGTGGCACTGAACCTCTGCCCAAACCCACTGGGGGGTTGTTGTTTGGCAATGGGTGGCTGCCAGGGGCAGATGGAGCCAGGGCCAAGGACTGGGGAGCATGTGGCATAAAGGGGACCACAAGATCTAGGACAGTGTCCAGCACCCAATGGCCCTCCTCCATGGTCTCCACTGCCCTGGTCACCATGGCAGCCTGCTGCTCCTGCATGTCCAGCATCCTTTTGAGGACAGCAATGTGCATCTCCTCAAGGGCCAGAATCCTGTCCCAGAATGCACAGTCTTTACCATCCTTCCCCCACAGGTCCACAAGTCTGCCAGCCACTCTTCTGCCACAGTGACAAGCCAATCCAGTAGCAGGGTGTGGTCTATTGACCGCCACTGGTGGCAGTGGCACAAAGGTGGCAGTGTCCCTGAGGGTGCACCCCAAGGTGACTGGTACCCCTTCCCTATGTGCAGCAGCTGGTCCTGAAGAGCCAGGGGAGAGAGGCTTTTTGTGAGAGTTTGCAACTTTTCAGAGATAATATGCACTATACCAAGGGGCTGTGCACTGCCCAGTCTCAGATTGGGATTTGTTTGTGAACAGGTACCCAGGGATTATAGGTAGTCTCAGGCTGATCCATCTGTCCAGTTTCTTTTGCAGGGGCAGGTGTCCCACTTGGCATTTGCCACAGACAGCATGCCTTTCCGATCCCCTACCCAGGCCAGACTAGGGCTGGCTTCTGGCTGTATCTGCCATGGCTGGTCCAAGCCAATTTCCCCACTTCTCCTCCTTCAGGCCAGGCAGTTTGCTACTATGGTACCAGGGTCATGCCAGCCCAGATCAGGGGATGAGGGGCTCCCACCTGGCTAGTTGCTATTGCAACTTCTTTTTGTTTCAGCCTAGCTGTGTAGATGAACCCCAACTGCATGTTTTGCTGGCAATTTTGGCCATGATTAAAGGTCTGGTAAATTTGGACCAGGATTAAAAGCCTGTCAAAGTCTGGCCCAGGGTGGGACCTGGCACATTTTGTTGTTTGGTCCAGGCCTCAACACAACCCCCACCCTGCCATTTTATTGTTTTACAGCTGTTGTGTCTCAGCTAAGGTCTGTAGCTGAGACCTGCTGTATGTTTATGTTCTTTTGAGCTCTGAGGATTGAGACTAGGAATTTTGGGGCTGCAGTATGCTGACTGAAGCCACTAGTCACCCCCTCAGAGCCATGCAGAAGTGGAGGTCAATGCCCTACAGCTTCCTAGGGAGCAACAGGGACTCCTTGCATTGCAGAAGAACCTTCACTCACTAGCAGCTCACCCAGATGCATTTGCTTTTGCTTTCTTTGTCTTTGTATACCATATTAAACCTATCCTTTTGTGTTTACACTGCTGGTGTGGAGATGGTTTTGTTTATGTGGGACATCCCAGCCAAATTCAGTGATCCTAGATTTCTGGGTGGGATCTCAAGACATAGAAAAAACTTTTTGGGTACTTTGAAGTTTGAACCTGGTCCTTGTTGCTGACTGGTGCTCAGAAGAAGGATTCCAATGACAGTCTTCAAGAAAGGAAACCGGTCAAACTATGGAAATTACAGAGGGATTACCTTGCTGTCCATCACAGAAAAGATAATTACAAGAATCCTCCTTAACCATCTCCTTCCACTTGCTGAATAGCTTCTCTCAGAATCTCAGTGTGGGTTTAAGGCAGCAAGAGGGATAACCAAGGTAATCTTCACTGCTTGCCATCTTCAGTAAAATGCTGGGAACAACATAAATCTCTCTATATGCCCTTCTTTGACTTCACAAATGTCTTCAACTTCTGCATGTGCTCAGAAGTGCCTCAGTCTTGATAGAGGATGATCATGGTGGGCGTGACCACCCCCTATAGCTGGCATAGATCTTGTGGGGGAGCACCTACAAAGGCTAAATATCTACAAGTCAATAGGATCAGATGAATTACACCTGAGGGTGCTAAAAGAACTGGCTGATGTCATTGGATGACCGATGGCAAAGTTATTTGAAGGCTTGTGGCACTCAGGAGAGGTCCCAGAAGATTAGAAGAAGGCCAGTGTGGTGCCTATCTTTAAGAAAGGGAAAAAGGAGGACCTGGGAAATTATAGGTCAATAAGTTTGACCTCAGTCCTTGGTAAAATCCTGGAGAAAATTATCAAAGATTCCATTACAGACAGGCTAGCAGAAGGCAGTATTCTGAAGGATAGCAAACATGGCTTTGCTATGGGTAGGCCATGCCAGACAAACCTCATTTCCTTCCATGATCAGGTTACTCACCACCTAGATGGGGGGGGATGAGGTTGATGCCATTCACCTGTACTTTAAAAAGGCCTTTGACCTGGTTTCCTATGAAGCCCTCATGAGAAATTGGGAAAATGTGGCCTCAACTACTTTACAGTCTAGTGGCTAGATAACTGGTCCCGTGGTAGGACTCAGAGAGTACAGATTGATGGAACTGAGTTGTCATGGTAGAGGGTGACCAGTGGTGTCACCCAGGGTTCAGGACTCGGAGCAGTGCTTTTCAACAAGTTCATCAACAACTTGGATTTGGATATTAAGGAACTAGCAAAGTTCCTGGTGACACCAAACTACGGGGGAGCAATACAGGCAGACCTGGAGAGGCTCACAAGGTGGGCAGGCCTCAATCTGATGTTGTTTAAAATGAAGAAATGTAAAGTACTCCATCTGGGGAGACATAATCCACAACACACTTACAGGTTCAGCAGTGCTATGCTTGTTAGCAACACATCTGAGCAAGACCTGGGTGTCGTGATAGACAACAAAATGGACATGAGCCTCTAATGCAATGCCATAGCTGGCAGGGCTAATTAAACACTGGCATGCATCCACAGAGGCATCTCAAGCAAGGCTAAGGATGTCATCCTCCCTCTCTTCTCAGCAGTGGTGACACCACAGCTGGAGTTCTACATCCAGTTCTGGGCATTGAACTTCAGGAAGGATGTGAAGAAGCTCAAGAGAGTCCAAAGGAGGGCCACATGCATGATTAGAGACCTAGAGACCAGGTCGTATGTGGAGAGGTTGAAAGACTTGGGACTGTTCTGCCTAGAGAAGACTCAGAGGGGACCTGGTGGCAGCCTACAAGTATATCAGGAGTGTACATCAGGGCCTGGAGGAGCACCTGTTCACTAAGGCCCCCCCAGGGGAGGACAAGAAATAAAAGGCATAAGCTGATTGAGGATCGCTTCGGGCTAGACATAAGGAAAAACTTCTTTACAAGTCAACTGCCGAGGGTGAGGGTTGACCTAGTGGAAGGGCTTCTGGAAGGGCTGGACATCTTTAAGTCGGTGGGCCCAGATGACCTACACCCGAGGTTGCTGGGGGAACTGGCGGGGGTGATTGCTGAGCCCTTGGCTCAGTTGTACGAGCTCTCTTGGAGCTCTGGACAAGTGCCGGAGGACTGGAAGGTGGCCAATGTGG
>JAGPOW010003447.1:3768153-3806876 GCA_030014935.1 Caiman crocodilus | reverse complement strand
TCCTGTGACCCTGGCACTTGTTTCCTGCCAATTGGCGGGGGGTCAGACTAGATGGCCTGCTCTAGGCCCCTTCTGACCCTAGGTACTATGATACTATAATACTATGGTTTGGAACAGACTCCCCCCAGAGGTGGTAGAGTCACCCACCCTGGCAATCTTCAAAAAGCATCTTAATATACCCATCTTGCTGGTGTCATCTGATTCCAGTTGCTTGTCAGTTGAGCACTACCAGTTGCTTGTCAATTAATTGAGGCTGCTGGACTGTGGCAATTGCCTGTATCTCATCTATCAGTGTAAAATGAGCTTCAATTCAAGTGCCCTCACTGTCATTTTTAAGTGTGGGGATGCTGATATATGAAATGCAGTGTTACATTTCAGAGCTGTTATAATTAAAGCACAACTGCCCCCACCTCTGGAGCATGTGTAAAAGTGCTCATTGGCTTCAGCAAGGATTCTGGCATTTGTGCTCCATCTTCCAATTTGATGTAGAGGATTTTCTGGAGGCATCATTGGTGATAACTTTCCAGACTCTTGACATGACAACAGTAAGTCACCCACGTTTCACATCAATAGAGGAAAGTGAGGATGATGACAGTATTGTAGACCTAGATCTTGATGTCTTTCCAGTTATTGCAATGAATAAAGATATACCAAATCAATTTCTCATAAAAGAGGTATACCGGATCCTGTGCTGAATCTCCTCATCAGTGTTCATTTTCTGAGACAGGTGGTTACTGAGGTAAGGGAAATGCTTGACTATGTCCAGGATCTTTCCCTCAATGGTAAGTTGGGAAGGGAGGTCACATGGGAAGTGACCCAGTTGGGAAGGGAGGTCCAGGACAGGCTGACAGACCACTTTAATGTTTCTGATGTTGACAGAGAGGCCCAATGTTCAATAGGCTTTTCTGAAAAGACCCAGTATGATCAGGAGGTTTTCTTCAGCGTGCACAAGGACAGCACAGTTGTCAGCATACTGAAAGTCAAGGATGGTTGTTTTGCATACTTTGGCCATTGAGTGAATACATCCCAGATTGAAGAGTCCTCCATCTATTCAGTATTCAGTGTCAGTTCCTGAAGGAAGGCAGTCCTCAATGAAAACCAGGATGAGTATCAAAAAAATGGAGAACAGAGTTGGAGCAATGATGCATCTGTTCTTGACCCCAGTTCAGGTGACAAGTGGATCTGTCTTCAATCCACTACATAGAATGGTCACAGTCATCTGGTCATGAAGAAGCATCAGGACCTTGATGTAGTTTTCAGGACATCCAAATCTGGCCAGCACTTTTCACAGGGTTTCATGATGGATGGAACTGAAGTCCTTAGTAAGGCCAATGAAGGCCATATGCAAGTTCTGATGTTGTTCCTGACACTTTTCTTGGATCTGGCAGGCAACAAGTATCATGCCAGTTGCCCCAATGGATGGTCTGAAGCTACACTGAGATTCTAGCAGGACTTCCTCAGTAAGAAGTAAAAGACAGTTCAGGAGGATGCAGGAGAAGATTTTTCCTGCTGTGGAAAGGAAGACAATGCTTCAATAGTTTCCACACACAAAACTTATCTTGTTTCTTGAAGATAGTCACAATGTTGGCATCCCTCAGGTCCCCAGGGATCTTCTAGTTGCTCTAAATTCAAAGAATATACGAGTGGAGTCCTAGTACTAGTTACTTGCCACCAGCTTTGTAGATTTCAGCAGGTATGCCATCCAGTCCAGTAGCCTAGTTCCTCTTGGTTTTCTTGATGGTATGCCAGATGTCTTCTAGGAAGAGAGGGTTGGCACAGGATCCTTTTCTAGTGTGCTGGGGGATGGACTCGATGACTGTTTTCCAGTATTACCAACACCACTATGCCAAAAATCATGAGACAAACTCTTTAAGAAATCAAGAGATTGACATGTAAATCATGAGATACTATTTTTGAAGTGTTTGTATGGAGTGGGGGGTGCTGTGGGTGTGTGTGTGCAGTTTGAAGCCCCAGGGATCCCTACACACCCTGACAGGATGTGGGGTACTGTGGCTCAGGAGTGAGAGGCAGAAGCAGGGCTGGGGGAGGGCTGTGGCTTGGGAGTGAGGAGCAGACAGACACACAGAGACACAGACAGCATCCAGCTGGTAAGTGGAAGGGAAGCGGAAGTAGGCTAGATATAGGACCTAGATATAGGGGCTAGATATAGGACCCCGTGGTGAGGGAGGGAGTGGGGCAGAGGCTGGGATGAATGGGGCCCCAGGGCCAGGACAGGTCATCCAGAGGCATGGTGGGAGCACAGCTCCCTGTAGCAGTGCATACCCCCAAGGGAGGCATGGGGGGCATGTGCCCCCCACAGAACAGAGGTGTGCTGCCCACTGCAGGCTGGAGCTCTGTGCCCTGCTATCTTTGTCCCAGAAGCTGAGCTATGCAATGCCATTGCTGCCTGCTGTGCTTCAGGGAATGCAGGGCATACAGGTCATGATGGTTTTGCATCTGTTGGCATTACTGGTATTCATCACAGTTAACTCACAGTTCAGGAGTGCCTCAAAGTGCTCTTTTCATCTAGCTTAGATAGATTCACCATCTGAGGAGCATTAAGGTATCCTGCAATTGTTAGAAAGTAGGTATAGGGTTAGTAAGAGCTAGGGCCCTCTGGTGACAGGTATTAATTGCCAGCCCCACTCTCCATTCCCATCACCCCTGGATTCACCCACCATGCCTTGTCTTAAGTGTTAGAGTGGAGTGAATAGGATCATACTTGGCCTCCACAGTAGTTTATCACAAGCATTAAATAGAGTCCTGTCAAATGTCTTTTACAGGACTCCTCCTTCTCCACACCCTGCCCGCACCTCTCCTGAAGAGGTGCATCATTACAGATGTCTGCAGCTCCCCTCCCCCTCCCCCTTCCTTCCCCTGACTTCATCAGGCTGTTTCCTCTTAGCTGTTCCCTTATCTCAGGTTAGCCTGGTTGAGTTCCCAGTCTGTAACCTCAGACAGGCAGCCTGGGAGGGCTTTTCTGTATGCTGTGTTGCCCAGTAAGGGTATTATGCCTGAGCTCCTGCTATAGCAGGGTTGTGGGAAATTAGGCTGTAGATGGCTTTTGTTGGCTGAAAAAGCTATGCATGTCATGTTTGTCAGTATAGAGTTGGAACTCCTTGGCCTTATCTTGCCACCACTGATTTTTGATTTCCCAGATTGTCCTTTCAGCTTCAGCTTTGAAGAGCTGATACATCTCCTTCTTCTGCTAAGATGAGGTGTCATCTTGCCAAGCAGAATGAGCACTTCTCTTCTGGTTGAGGAGGGGGTGGATCTCAGCATCACTCTTATTGAACCAGTCATGGCACTGATGGCTGGTATAGTCAATGGAGTAAATTAAGGACATATGGACAGTGTGACAGGCCTTGCCCTGCAGTTGAGGTCCTGTGTCCCCAGCAGTCAGTGAGTCTGCCAATTCCTGCTTCCTAGCTTCCCTGATCCACTGCCCTCTGTCTTTCCTGCCATGCCTTGATGGAATCAGTTAAGCAGGAAGTGTTCAGAGCCTTGAAGGGTGTAGGAGGCAGGAAGGGAGAAGGCTGGAGAATTTTTTGTCTGGCCACTTGGCTGCCCCTTTTCACATTTGCCCAAGCTCTGACTCTCTTGGCTGGGGCCTTATTTGTTCTAGCTGTTCCCTTCAGCCCTGGGCCAATTTGGTCCAGCCTTGGCTCTCTAGTAGCAGCAGAGCAGCTGGGAATTAAACTTCACAGTAAGGATTGGGCCCTCTGGCTTCCCTTACCTAAAGGGGTTAAATCCCACCCCCCCACTTCCTCTCACTCAGGGTGTGACCCCTCACCTTCAAGGCATGACCACAATCAGGGCACTTTAAGGTACCTGCATAGTGTCCTCCACCTCCCCTCACAGTTGCTTTCAGTCCTCTGCGCATCCATTACAAAACAAAAAGGAAAACATCTCAAATGAAATTTCTTCAGGGTGATGGATACAGTCTTTACTTCAGGTTTTACTCCATAGGCCCGCCACTTAAACCACCCAGAAACAAAAAAAGGGGAAAAGGCAACCAAAGGTCTCTCTCCCTTCTGCGGCTATTTATGAAGTCCAATCAGGCCTTCTCTTCCTTTGGCTGGGACCATTCTGCACTCACTGCCATCAGGACCACCACCCCTCCAACCTGAGAGCAAGCATGTTTACCCCTTCTGCCCTACCTCTTCTGGACAGCCTGGCCTATTAGTTGGTCTGAGAACAGGGGCTGATTGTTAGTCCCAGTCCTGCCAGCTGCCTTTGCCCAGGCCACAAAAACCCTTCCCCTAAGGGGACCTCACTGGTTCTGCTAGCTTTGTAGTCCTCTGCCAGTAACAGGGCAAGGGTTCCCTGTTACAATAGCAATTTAAAACCCTTTCCAGAGTTGTTCATTGTTGCTTTAATTTGTAGACAGGGCAGTGAGCTTTTCATAAAGACATTGTTGAAGATCCTTACAGACCTTTGGGTCCTGAAGAGATTTGGGATTGAGAGTCCTTCATATTGCTTTTGGCTATTTTTGTTTCAGAAAAAAACAGATGATCATAATGGTTCTAACAAGATGGGGACCTTTCCAGCAGTCATCAGTTTGTTTCATGATTCATGTGATACAGATATCCATTTGATCATGGGAACTAACAATAATATAGTCAAGGAGGTACCAGTGCTTAGAGTGAAGATGTCTCCACGTGGTCTTTTATTCGCCTCTCTGAGTGGTTTTCATGATGACAAGACCACTCTCCTTGTATTTTCTCAGGAGAAGGATGCCACTGGCTTTCCCTACTTCTTCCTTCCCCGTGATGCCACTCCAGAGTCCCATGTCATGCTTGACTCTAGTGTTGAATTCACCAAAGAAAATTATCTTGTCCTCATGCATATTAGTTAGAACATGTTCAAGTTCGTAGCAAAATTAGTCTTTGACATTATTGTCAGCATCAAGCATTGGGGTGTATGTACTGATGACAGTAACATACTGGTTGTTGCTGAGCTCGATGTGGAGGGTCATAAGATAGTCATTAATGCCCATATTAATTAATAAAGCTCTGAAAGTCAACTGATGAGCTGGTTTCTGATGGTGAAGTGAACACTGTAAGAAAGTATGTCTTGAGCTGCTTTCCCCATCCAGAAGAAGGTATAGCCTCCATCCTTCCCTCAGCTGACCCTCACTGGTCATCTTGTCTCACTTAAAACTGCAATGTTAATTCACAGATTCATAGATGTTAGGGTCAGAAGAGACCTCAGTAGGTCATTGAGTCCAACCCCCTTCCCTGGGCAGAAAAGATCACTGGGGTCAAATGACCCCAGCTAGGTGCTCGTCCAGTCTCCTCTTGAAGACCCGCAAGGTAGGGGAGAGCATCACCTCCCTTTGAAGCCCATTCCAGATTTGGGCAACCCTTACTGTGAAGAAGTTCTTTCTGTCCAACCTAAATCTGCTCTCCGTCAATTTGTGGCCATTGTTCCTAGTTATTCCAGGGGGTGCCCTAATAAATAGAGCATCTCCTACTCCCTGCTGCCCTCCCCTGATGAATTTATAGGCAGCCACAAGATCATCTCTCAGCCTTCTCTTGCGAAGGCTGAAGAGATCTAGGTCCCTCAGTTTCTCCTTGTAAGGCTATGCCTGCAGGCCTCTGACCATATGAATGGCCCTCCTCTGAGCCCTCTCAAGATTCTGTGTATCCCCCTTGAAGTGTGGCACCCAAAACTGGACAAAGTCCTCCAACTGTGACCTGACCAGTGCCTCATAGAGGGGAAGCATCACCTCCCTGGATCTGTTCATCATGCATCTGCTAATGCACAATAAAGTGTGGTTAGCCTTGTTGATCACTCATCACATTGATGATTCATGTTCATCTTGGCATCAACTATAACTCGGGAGCAGCTATGACTCGGGGCTCAGGAGCAGAGTGGGTGCACGTGTGCAGCCAGCACACGTGGGCCCCACCATCCCAAATTCACTGGCAGCAGAGGAGGCAGTGGCAGCAGCAGTGGCAGCGACAGCATCTGATTCAAGTAAGTGCGGGGGAAGAAGGGAGCCGGCACAGCAGTAGAGGATCCGGAGGAGGAGCCCCCTGGATCCTTATTATCTCAGCCAGCAGGGAGCCATGCTCCCAAGCCATGCACGGGCAGGGGGCAGGGTACAGGCTGGGGGAAGCGGGGGGGCACTTCCCCGTGGGAAGAAGGGACTTCTGGGGCTGTTTCCCGAGGGGTTTTGGGGCTCTGGGCTCCCCCAGGAACCTGGTAACCAGTTAACCAGTACCAGCACCTGGGACTCTCCAGTGGGAGGTAAGGAGCAGCTGGCAGACACTTTCAGGGAAGCCCGAGGTGCCCTGATTGGCTGAGGGAGGGAGCGTGGGAAATTCAAACCACAGCCCTTTAAAAGCCACTGTTTGCTGGTGCCCTTGGCAGTCAGGACTCAGGAGCAGAGAGGGCAGAGGTGTGCAGCCAGCAAATGTGGGCCCCTCCATCCCAAACTCACCAGCAGCAGAGGAGGCAGTGGCAGTGGCAGCAGCAGCAGTGACAGCAGCTGATCCAAGTAAGTGCGGTGGGGAGAAATGAGCCAGCACACCTGTAGAGGATCCAGAGGGGGAGCCCCCTCAGATCCCTCTTATCTGAACTGCCAGTGAGCCACACTTGGGCAGCGAACAGTGTGTGCAAACAGGCACGCTCTGAGAGGGTGCGCCAGCATTTGCGCTGGCATTCATGCAAGGCAGGCACGCAGCAGTAACTGGAAGGAGCCTTCAGCAAGAGAGAGAGGGAGACACACAGCTCCACAAACATGATAAGGATGCGGAGTGCAGCTGCTAGGGGTCCTGCTATAGTGGCACCACCTACGCTGGGCTCCTCTGAGGCTTCCACCCAGATGGAGCTCAAGGTGGGGTCGGTGGCCCCCAGCCCCCCTGTTTGTGAGGGCAGCCTGGCAGGGACCCAGAGGCCTGTGATGGGAGAGGGGTCTGGTGGTTCCCTTGCCTGCCCCTCCTGTGCCCGACTTTGGGCTCTGGAGGAGCAGGTGGGGGAGCTCCAAGCTGAGATGAGCAGACTGCAGGGAATCAGGGCTTCAAAGGACAAGATTGACACCTATTTCCATTCACTGTAGGACGAGTTGTCCTGCATACAGACCCCCCAAGAGAGACACACAACAGAGGAGTGGCAGAAGGTGCCCACCAGACCCAGAGCTGCGAGGGCTAGCATAGTGGAGGCTCCCCAGGTACAACTTACAAGATACAAGGCCCTGGTAGCCTTGAAGGAGAAGGATGAAGAGGATGTCTCGGGGGGGGGGGGGGGATGGTGCCACACCACACATGACACAGACAGCAGAGAGGGAGAACCAGCAGGAAGAAATGTTGAGTCCTCAAAATCAGCAATTCCAGCCTGAGGGGAATGGAGGGTTCCATCTGCTGACCTGACCCCAGCACGGGAGGTCTGCTACCTGCCTGGGGCTTGGATTCATGATGTGACAGAGAGGATCCTAGCCTTCATTTGACCTTTGGACCTGTACCCCATGTTCCTAATCCACATGGGAACAAATGATGCGGCCAGGGGCAACCCAGACCACATCAAGAAAGACTACAAGGCCTTAGGATCCAAGCTCAAGGAGACGGGGACACAGGTGGTATTCTCCTCTGCTCTCCTGGTAAGTAGATGTGGACAGTGTCACAAGGTCTGCATCAATGAGGTCTTCAGAGTTGGTGCCACCAGGCAGGCCTGGGGTTCCTGGACAATGACCTGCATTTTCACGCAGGGGGCATGCTTGGGTGGGTTGGGCTTCACCTCTCCCCTAAAGGCAAGTGTGTCTTCTCTTACAGGTTAGCTGATCTTGTATGGCATGCTTTAAACTAGATTCACCAGGGGATGGGGCCACAAGAGGACAAGGGGACACCTCTTAGTCAAGACAGGTAATGAGCACAAGAAGGGACCAGGTAAATGACAAGGCTCCATATAGCCCTATGAATCAAGGGTCGGGGGGCTGCATGCACTGACAGGAGGCCTTAAATGCCTTTACATTAATGCTCAAAGTATGGGGAATAAGCAGAAGGAACTCGCCCTCCAGATAGCTAGTATAAACCCAGACATAGTATGGCTCACTGAAACCTGGTGGGATTCAACCCACAATTGAGCGGTAAACATTAGGGGCTATAGACTATATAGGCAGGACAGAATGGGGAAGAAAGGCAGGGGTGTGGTGCTCTACATCAAAGAGCAATACAAGTCCTCAACTAACAGGATGGCAACAGAGAAGAGGCAGACTGAAGTGCTCTGGGTCAGAATACAAGGGAGTTGATGGGAAAAGGACTTAACGGTGGGGGTCTACTACAGACCACCCAACAAGGGGGAAGAGCTGGACCAGGAATTCTCAGGTCAGCTCACAAAGGCAGTTAAGTCAAGGGCTGCGGTCATCATAGGTGATCTAAACTACCCGTACATTTGTTGGGAAGAGCAGTCAGCCAGGTCTGACTGCTCACGTAGGTTCCTTTCTGGGATACAAGACCTCCACCTGAACCAGGAGGTGCACAGTCCCACCAGGGAGAATGCCTTGATGGACCTGGTCCTGGCCACAGGTGATGACCTGGTGAGGGGACTCTAGGTCCTTAACCACCTAGGAGATAGTGATCATCGCCTATTGGTATTCACCATCCAATGCAGGATGGCAAGGGCTTGCAGCAAGGCAGTAGCCTTTGACTTTAGGAGAGCTGATTTTAATGCATTAAGGAGGTTGGTAGGAGAGGCATTGCAGTCCTAGAGAGTAGGGGAACTAGGTGTCCAAGATGAGTGGTTGTTCCTTAAGGAGATGACCCTCCAAGCCCAAGGGGTGACAGTCCCAACACAACTTAGAGGGGGCAAGAGTTCTCAAAAGCTGCCTTGGCTCACCAAAGGCATTCAGGAACATCTGAAAGTCAAAAAGGAGGCTACAGCCAGTGGAAGGTGGGGGCTACCACCAAAGAGGATTATACCTCCATAGCAAGAGTCTGTAGGGAGGCTGTTAGGAAGACTAAGGTGGAGATGGCACTAGGTAATCAAGGACAACAAAAAGTCCTTTTTTAAATACATAGGGAGTAAAAAAAAGGCACTAGGCAATGTGGGGCCCCTGCAAGATATGCCTGGCAATCTGGTGTTTGCATCAGATGAAAAAGCAAACCTTTTTAACAAATTCTTTGCCTCCATTTTTCTGAGCAGGGACTGAGACTTCTCCCTCACCGGGATTCAGGATGGACTCAGGAGTGACTCCGCCAGGCCTAGGGTAAGGAAGGACCAAGTTTGGGAATTTCTGGAGGGGCTGGACATGTTAAAATCAGCAGGTCCAGATGCTCTCCATGCTAGGGTGCTGAGGGAATTGTCAGGGGTCATTGCAGGGCACCTGGCACAGCTTTACGAGCACTCCTGGTGCTCTGGCAAGGTGACAGAAGACTGGAAGAAGGCCAGTGTGGTCCCCATTTTCAAAAAAGGGAGGAGGGAGGACCCAGGCAACTATAGGCTCATTAGTCTTACTTCAATCCTGGGGAAACTCTTTGAAAAAATTATCCAGGAACACATCTGGGAAGGACCAGCAGGGGGGATGATGCTCAAGGGCAACCAGCATGTGTTCATTAAGGGCAGGTCCTGTCAGACCAACCTGATGGCCTTCTACAATCAGGTCACAAAATCATTGGGCGCAGGTGTTGCAGTCAATGTAGTCTTTCTGGTCTTCAGGAAGGCCTTTGACATTGTTTCCCACCGCATTCTCATTAAAAAGCTAGGTGACTGTGGCATTGATGGCTACACAGTCAGATGGGTTGCAAATTGGCTAGGGGCCTGCACCCAGAACATGGTGGTGGATGGGTCATATTCGACCTGGAGGGAGGTGGGCAGTGGAGACCCCCAGGGCTCAGTTCTCGGGCCCATACTGTTCAATCTCTATCGGTGACTTGGATGAGGGGGTGAAAAGCACCCTGTTCAAATTCACTGATGACACCAAGATTTGGGGCAAGCTGGGCACGCTAGAAGGGAGGGACAGGATACAACTGGACCTGAAAAGGTTACAGGGGTGGGTGAATGTGAATAGGATGGGATTCAATACTGACAAGTGCAGAGTACTGCACTTGGGCGGGAAGAACCAGCAACATACCTATAGGCTGGGGAACTCCCTTCTTGAAAGCACAGTGGCAGAAAGAGTTCTTGGAGTCATTATCAATTCTAAAATGAACATGGGCCACCAATGTGAGGATGTGGTCAGCAAGACTAACTGCACCTTGTCGTGTATCCAGAGATGCATCACGAGCAGGCCCAAGGAGGTGATCCTCCCTCTCTATGCAACACTGTTCAGGACACAGCTGGAGTACTGCATCCAGTTCTGGGCACTGCATTTCAGGAGGGATGAGGCAGCATTGAGAGGGTCCAGAGCAGGGCCACTCACATGATGAGGGGGCAGCAAGGCAGGCCCTACAAGGAGAGGCTAAAGGACCTGAACCTGTTCAGCCTTCACAAGAGAAGGCTTAGAGGGGATCTAGTGGCCGTCTATAAACTGACCGGGGGGACCAGAGGGGAATGGGTGAGACCCTGTTCCCCCAAGCGCCTCCCGGAGTAACAAGGAATAATGGCCCCAAGTTGTTGGAGAGTAGGTTCAGACCAGATATCAGGAGGAACTATTTCACAGTCAGGGCGGCCAGGATCTGGAACCAGCTTCCAAGTGAAGTGATGCTGGCTCTTACCTTAGGGGTCTTTAAAAGGAGGCTTGATAACTCCCTAGCTGGGGTCATATGAGCTTAACTTAGTAAGGGTCATATGAGCCCAGGATTTATTCCTGCCCAGGGTAGGTGGTCAAACTTGATGATCTGCTCGGGTCCCCTGTGACCCTACATCTATGAAGCTATGAATCTATGAATGACTCCAAGATCCCTTTCTGCTGCTGTGCTTTTGAGAAGGTCATCCCCCAGCCTGTAAGTGTGTTGATGGTTCTTTTTGCACCTGTCTTTGTTAACTGCATCCTATTTCATTCCGCCCATTCTTTTGAACCTGCTCAGATCCAACTGGATTCATTCCCTAGCCTCTGGTGTGTTAACTTTGCCCCATAATTTGGCATCATCTGCAATCTTGGACAGGGTGCTCTCCATGCCCTCCTCTAAGTCACTGATGAAGACATTGAATAGCGCTGGTCCAAGGACCGAGCCTTGCAGGACTCCACTGCCCACATCTTTCCCGGTTGATATTGACCCATCCACCACCACTCTCTGGGTGTGACCCCTAAGCCAATTTGCCACCCACCTGACAGTGTAATCATCTACATCACAACCTGTCCGTTTATTTATGAGAACAGAATAATGTTGCATCTCATTAGTTCTCTGGAGATGATGGTTTTCCTGGTAATGAATGGTCTTGGTTATCTATCAAGGTGCAGAAATTTCATGTTGCAAAAATCATTACATTATGATGTTTTTAACCATGGGGAAGGTGATCTTGCTGAGCATTGTTATTCAGTTAGGACAGGATAAAACAGCCCAGGTCAGGAGCAGGCAATTATTTGGGCTGGAGGGCCACTTAAGCAGTTTTGGTGAGCTGTTGAGGGCTGGGAGGAGTGGGGGAAGGCAAGCAGGAAAATGCCAGTTGATCCTATCTGACCAGCCAGCTGATGCTAGGAGCCTGAGGAGAGAGGGCTGCAACCTGTGTTGCTCTGGTCTGTTGCCCCTGGGGCTGGTCTAGGCCATGCAGTGCACAAACTATTCTTCTCTCCTACATCCATCCCCCTTCCTCACCTAGCTTCCTGTTCCATAGATTTCATAGACATTAGGGCTGGAAGGGACCTCGAAGAGCATCAGGTCAGCCCCCTGCCCCAGGAGCAGGAAGTCAGCTAGGATCAAAAGATCTCAGCAAGATAAGCATCCAAACATTTCTTGAATAAGCCCAGAGTAGGTGCCTGCACCACTTCTGGAGGGAGTCTATTCCAGGTCTTGGGGGCTCGGACAGTAAAGAAATGTTTTCTTATGTCCAGCCTAAAATGGTCTTGGAGTAGTTCATGACCATTGGTCCTTGTTTTTCCTTGGGGCGGTCTGGTGAACAGACATTCTCCCAGATCCTGATGCACACCCCTTATGTACTTATAAGCAGCCACCAGGTCCCCCCTGAGCCTGCGCTTTTCCAGGCTGAAGACTCCCAGGACTCTCAGCCTCTCTTCATAAGGCCTATTCTCTTGCCCTCTGATCATGCACATGGCTCTCCTCTGGACTCCTTCAAGCTTCTTGACATCCTTCTTCAATTGTGGAGCCCAGAATTGGATGCAGTACTCCAGCTGCAGCCTCACCAAGGCCAAGTACAGTGGGATGATGAGATCCTGAGAAGCATCTATGGATGCAAGACAGAGTTTTGTTTGCTTTACCAGCTGTGACATCACATTGGTGGCTTGTGTTCATCTTGTGGTCAATCATAACCTCCAAGTCTCTTTCAGCAGTGATGCTAGGAAGAGTAGCACTGCCAAGCCTATAAGCATGCTGTGGGTTTTTTTTCCCTGAGGTGGAGTACTTTACATTTGTTGATATTGAACATCATCAGGTTTGTATTTGCACACTTACTAAGTCTATCCAAGTCAGACTTGATCACTAGCCTGCCCTCAGGTGTGGACACTATGTTCCAAAGTTTAGTGTCATAGGCGAACTTAGCCAGTGTGCTTCTGACACCAATGTCCACATCATTGATAAAGATGTTAAAGAGAACCAGTTCAAGGACAGAGCCTTGAGGGATGCCACTGGTCACAGAGTGCCATAATGATTTGCTACCATCGACCACTACTCTCTGGGTCTGACCTCGGAGCCAAATTCCCAGCCATCAGACTGTGGTGTAGCTGAGGCCACAGTTGGCCAACTTTTCCATAAGGAGGTCATGGGACACCAGATCAGAAGCTTTTTTAAAGTCCAGATATATGATGTCAATCTCTTCTCCCTTGTCCAGGTGATATGTCACCTAGCCATAGAAGGAGATGAGATTAGTAAGGCAAGACTTACCTGTGAGAAACCTGTGCTGGCTATCCCTCAGGGTGTTGCCCTCAGCCAGCTTATCCAGAAGGGTCTCCTTGATAATTTTCTCCAGAATCTTAATAGGGATTGAGATAAAACTGACTGACCTGTAATTCCTGAGATCTAATTTCTGCCCTTTCTTGAAGATGGGTACCACTTTGGCCTTCTTCCAGTCTTCAGGTACTTCACATGAGCACCGTGAGTTTTTGAATATTTTTGCCAATGGTTGGGCTATGATACCTGCCAGCTCCTTGAGTACTTTAGGGTGTCAGGAGCAGCAGACTTGAAGGTGCCCAGCCTCTCAGGGTGATCCTTTACTAGATCAGCATTGATGCTGGGTATAAATACACCCTCACCTTGGCCATCCCACATCCTACTAGGCAGGGCAGTCCCACTGGACTGGTGAAAGTCTGACACAAAGTACCCATTAAACAGATTGGCCTTTTTCTAGGTGTCGGTTATCAGCTGTCCTGTTTGATTTAGCAGAGGTCCAATGTTATCCTGGCTTCTTTCTGACTCCCTATATATCTGAAAAAGGACTTTTTGTTATCCTTGATATGCAAATCCAGAGGGAGCTTGGTTGCAGCCTTGGCTTTCCTGATCGAGTCCCTGCAGGTACAGACCAGTCCTGAGTACTCCTCCTTAGTGGAACTTCCAGCCTTTATAAGTCTCTGTTGGTGCTCCATAGTCTTGACATTGCAGCTGCTGGCAGCCAGGCCCACACAATATGGGGTGAAATGCAGTGTGCCAAGTATCCATTCCACTTGCCCACCACAACAAGCCACTATCACTACACCACGCCAGGAAAGGCAGGGCCAGCTGCCCCAGGCCAAGCCCCCCTTGCAGCTAGCATGGACTCACCTCCTAGTGGCACTATAGCAGCAGTAGTGGATCTTCACAGTGCATGGGCTGGTGAGTGTGATGGCTACTTGGCATGCTGAAGCACACCCTGTCCCATGCAGACTCAGCTGCCAGCAGCCACAATACCAGGACTGCTTAGCACCAGAGGAAGCAGGGTGGGAGGGGAATGGATGCAGTGGGGGGATGAGTGGAGGAGTCTGGGTGCTGCATGCTGTTCAGCTCAGGCCAGACTCCTGTTTCCATTACCTTCAGTCCATTGCTGCAGGGCAGGGGCAAAGCATAGGGGTTGCTGCTGCTGGTGCCCATATCAGCTGCAGGGGGCTCCCTCCCACAACCTTGAGATCTGCTACGGGGGACCCCACCCCCTGAGCAGTGAGATTGGCCCCACCAGGCAGCAAGACTGGTCGCAGAGGGGGCGCATCCCCCCCCCCCCCCGACTAAGGCAGCACCAGTTGCCAATGACACAGTCTCAACAAGCTGGAAATCTGGATTCAGTGGCAAGAGAGATCCTAGACAACAGGAGACCTCCATCTTTTTGCTAAATTCTTTCATCTTTACAGCCATTGAGACCCTGATATCTTCTTTTCCTTGATCCACCATTGAGGACTTGAGGTTGGACTGTGGTTTGTCTGGAACTTCCCCTCAAGCCTGTTCACCGTGGGTGACCCTGCGAGGAGTGTAAGACTCTAAACAACACGGCTCTGAGGATCAATGGGACACACAAGCCTGTCCACCACTACAAGGTCTCAGTCCATGAACAGGGGCATGAATGTATATGGCAGAATCATATACATAACTGTACTCCTAGGGTCTTGACTTGGCTTCTTTCTTGTTTGTTCATGACTGTTCTTAATCTAAAGCAAAGTCCTTTGGATAACCAGTGTCTGGATACTCTGCATGCCAGCCCTTACAGCACTTTATTCTAATTGTGATCAGAGTGGGGAGGGGGGATCTCTACACAAAAGTTACATTAGAGGAGATTAGAGCTGGCTCCTGTCTGAACAGGGGCTAACAAGTTGGCTGACCCAGTGCTCCAAGGTACTTATGTGAGAACAATAGCTGCTTTCTAAAATGTCTGGAGTGTCATCATCAGCCTTGTGGGGGAGAGAGGAGGGAGGGACAGGGATTGAGAAAGGAAGTCTTTGAATCCAGATAACTTTTGTGTGTGACATAAAGCTTCTATAGACAGAGAGAGCAATCCTTCTGCGTGATCCCCAGAGAAAACCAGATATTACAGTGTCTTAAGTATGAATCTTTTTGACATTGGGAAGAGATGAGTGCAAACCAGTGGTGACTGAATGAGGATCCAGGCCAAAACCTTTAGCAAGAAGTCTGAACATACCTGGCTAGAGGGCTGAATGAGCTGCTTTCTGAAGTTAAGCACTGCTGCTGTATTTGCCATTTAACAGCTATCCCCAAGCAAAGCACTAGCAGAAAGAAAGGCTATCCTATATATGTGGCTCGAGCCAGGAAATGTTTTAAGCTGCTGCTGGGGTGGTGATGCAGGGCCAAGAATATTTGCTGCAATCCTCAACCTATTTTTCTTCATGAGTCATTAGTGACCTATCCCAATTCCTACCCACATGTTCCTTATCTGGAAGTGGATCGGCAATGTTGTGCAGCACATGGATTGCAGGACTGTAAGATCTTTGTATGGCTCCCCTGATGCTTCCTGCTGTTTGTCTGAGTTCTGGCCTGTTTTTGCAACACCTGTCCTGGCTTGCAACACTGTCACATAAACCATTGTCATAGGTGCTTGCTGATTATTCCTGGGGGGCCTTTTTGGCTTGATGTAGGGTTAGTGGACTGTTTGCTCTCTTTGGACTTCATTCATGATAGATGAATGGAGGAAAGGAGGGATGGCACAGTTTGCCCATATGATAGTACCTGTTCAATACTGTATGCTGAATGGTCATTACTTAGGGTGCACTCTGGGCTTCATGTGGGCCTGAGTGTTCATTCCTGACCCAAATGCCTGGGGCGTGAACACAAATGGATCCCAAATGGGAGTGAACTGCTTGGGATGTCCCAACGCCATGCCTTAGGCTTTTGTAACATGAGCAGCTCTAGGAATTCTTTTTTCAATTACAAGTTTTTATTGTATTTTAGTTAGCATATAAATAAAGTTGCTGTAGGGAAAATGGAATGCAGTGGATGCAGTGGTCCAGAAAGGACAAAAGAAGAACTGAAAGTGGCAAAAGCAGAGAAGGGGAAAACTGCAGAGAGGTGAACTAAGGGCTGGCCTACAGTGGACTCTGGGGAGGAAAGGGACAACAAGTAAAGGAATGTTGCTCATGTATCATGGTAGACTGGGAAGGCTCAATGGGTTCCTTGGTGGACAGTTTCCAAAGGTTACCAGGCCAGGGACTGAGAGGTCTCTGTATTCTGGGGCAGACATATTGATTTACATTAGAAAATGCAGTGTTTTTTGCCCTGGAGCTTCCAGCAAGTGGAGAGCAGGTGGGGGAGGAGAGCATGTGGTTAGAGCACAGAGGGCAAAGGCATACTTTTGCTTTGTCTGCTCACAGACTAGCTCCTAGACTCACTTTTGCAGCTCTTTGGGGCAGTTTGCATTCACACAGATTTAGCCGCAGTGACTAAAAAGCCTCCTAGCTAAAAGACACCTTTGGTAAAAGTTTAGCTCCAAGTCAATTTGGGCAGCAGGCATAATACCAAATATCTGCTCCTATGTCCACTACTCCTCTGTAAAGTCAGGCCTAATCAGACTAGAGATCTAGACATAGGTAACAGAAAGACACAAAGAGAAGACCCTCCTCAATGAAGCTCTTGGCCAGTCAGTGATGAAGCTGGCAGAGGTACTGAGGAGCTCAGGTGTGACCCCTAGACTTCAAAGGGATAGCTGGATTAAACCACCAAAATTGATGTCTCACTTTGGCCTTTGGTATTTAACTGGGAACACATTAACTCCCATGCCACAAAAGAGTCTGTGATGCCCAGTGCAGAGCCATGGGAGCTGGGCTTTCCTGATTCCATTGTCCTTGGCAATGAGAGTCAATATGCTTCTGCTTTCTCTGTGCCTATGCCATCAGCTCCTCAGTCCCAGGACCACTGCCAGGTAGCAGGGGTTTTGAGAACAACCTGACTGCACCTCTGCAGAATAGCAATGTCTAACTGGGAAAATGCCAGAAGACAATCTTCACTTGTTGTATGTGTAGCAGAGACAATGAGCCCAGGCCCCTCCCTGCTGGCTCATTAAATTCAGCAGGAAGCCTGAGGGCTAGGTGCATTCATCTCCCAAACAGGGTGAAAGTATCACTGGCACAGCCTGAGCTCTGGGACCAGCAACCCTGGTAAGTTATCTGCCCTGGAGACAGAAAGGGGCATCATTCCTGGCTGCAAACTTTCTCATGCTGCTTTATTCCAGGGAGACCAAATGACTTCTCCAGCATCCTGGCCTGCTTGTGTTCAGGGGAAACAGGGAGTATCCTCCTGGCTATGACCTACCTGTCTAGTGCTGCCCAGGATAAACCAGTGGGTTTTATTCCTGTCCTAACCTGTTTATACTGCCCCTACCCTGAGGAGACCAGGACCTGGTGCTCCTTTGGTTTAAGCTGCTCACAGGACTCTCCTTCAGCATCTCATTGGCCCAGGCAGAGGAGGGTGTCTGCTTTTTCCCAAGGTGAGGCTGAGAGTGGGAGCACAGCTGAATGGGCAGGAAGCACCAGGAGCTGCTAATGACAATGTGTCCACCCATTTGTCTGTAATTAAAACTTGTGTGTAGAGATTTCCTGTGACATGTCCCATGAGTCCAGCTGCAGACACCGAGCTGCTGAAACCAGGAGATGCTAATGAGCTCTCCTGCATATTAAATAACTTGTTTACACTTAGACAACAGCCAGTGCTGTTCAAGGGGAGGGTGTGGGAAGAGTGTTGCAATATTCATAGATTATTCCTTTCCCCGACAAACTTCCGGGTCCCTTCTCTGGGATGCCGCCCAATCTGTCTCTGAGCTTTTGGGAAAGGACAGGAGTTTGCAATGTTCAGTGACATGGGGTCTGCTGGAGTGAAATTCTAGGGCAGCAGTTCCCAAACTCTGACACATTGCACACCACCAATTTAAAATGATACAACCTTAAGTACCACCAGCAAATTTTTCAGTTCAACCTTAATAAATCTGTTAATGCTACTGACAGGCTGTCTGCGTACCACCAGTGGTACCCATACCACAGATTGGGAACCACTGTACTAGTGCACGCTTCCTGGGGACCTTCTGTCCAAGTTCCCTTAGCTTGCAGCTTCCACCACACAAATTACCTACTCTCTAGATTCTGCACCTTGCACAGCCCTGTCTCTGCTACACCTTACTCCACCTTTCAGGGAGGGGTGTAAGTTCCCACTAGCTGGGCCACAGTCTGGCCAATGGCATCTTTTTGGTGCGTGACTGACCTAAGCCTTGCTGGACTTAGACTAGAAGCACATTAGTGTCAGCCCCATGGGGCACTGTTGTCCCACCAGGCAGCAGTGTAACCAAGCACACAGTATTCAGCTGGATATATGCTGCAGCAACAACAGAGCTGGCCAGGGAGCCTTCAGCAGCAGGGGCTTTGCCACCTAAGCGAAGACTTGCCTTTATCTGCTTATCTTCTTATCTGTAAAGGGTGGATGGTGTTTATGGAGCCTGATGGGTCATTTATTCAGGAAAAGATGTTTTGTCTTCCCAGATGCTGAACAATCAGAAGGAGCATTAGCCTCACCCCAGTGCAGCCCATGTTGCTGTTCCGGTTCTGGTACCTGCTCACCACAGGGCCTAGCGGGCAGGCAGCAACAAAAGGGATACTCTGCCAGAGTAGGCTTCTCCAGTATTTCTTCCTCCTCTCTGTTTCTTTGGATGGATCTGTGAAATACCTAGCATGGCATAGGCTTAACCCTGAAGACAGCCTGAATTAGCCTCCACTAAACCACCCCTATCAACCAAGACCCCTCCTGATTCTGATGTCTGTCCTGACCACTACTGAATGATAATCCTGAAATTGCTCATCACATAGCATGGCTTTGCTCCTCTCCCAGCACCTATGCAGGATCCTGCTGCCTAACTACAGAATTCAATATCCCTAAAACAATCAGTGATGATAACCACAGCTGACAGCAGGGAGAACTGGTCCTCAAAGAGTAAGCTTACACAATGGCTGAGCTGCTCTTCCACAAAACAGGAGCCAATGGCCTCTCCCACTGAGCCCAACAGTGTTCCTACTCTGCCCATAGGCCTTGGCAAAGCCTGCTTGGGCTTTTTCCTCCACCCTCAGACTGCCCAGCCATATTCATATTCCCAGTGGAAGCAGGTATCACAGGCAACAAGCAAAAGCAGATTTTGGTCCAAGAGAAAGGCATTGCACTGTAGTGCAATAAGAGGAGGGTTTGGGGGACTTGTGCAAGGAGCTTCTGCCATGTTACTAGTGACCTTGCTCAGCATCCATTGAGGCAGTTCTGCAGCAACCTCTTCAGGTTTCAGACCAGTAACCTGGAGAACCAAGAGCCTTGAGAGACTGGAACCAAGCAGTGGGAAGAGCTTTGATTTCCCTACTCCTCAGTGTAGGAGTAGGCCTTTCTCACTAAAGAAAAGAAAAATCTCTTCCTGGCAAAGAATTATAGAATCATGGAAAATTAGGTTTGGAAGGGACATCAGAAAGTCATCTAGTCCAACCCCCTGCTCAAAGCAGGGCCATCCTTAAAAGGATCATTACAGCTATGGCTTTGTCCTTAAAAACTTTAAAAACCTCCAAGGATGGAGATTCCATCACCTCACTAGGCAATCCATTCCAGAGCTTTTCCATCCTCCTAGTAAGAAAGATTTTCTTAAAAGCCAACCTAAACCTCCCTTGCTACAACTTAAGACCATTGCTTCTTGTTTTGTCATCTGTCAACAGTGAGAACAGTCCATTCCCATCGTCTGTGGAACAATGCTTCAGACATTGGCATTGTGTAGGGGATGCACATGTACCCCCTGAGATTAGCAGTGCACCTCCTGAGAGAAGCACCGCCAACACTGCCAGTGGTGCCCGAGGGTGCTCACTGCTCACCACCCCTCCCTCTTGCTGCTGACACAGCCAGTGACATTTGCGGGTGGTCGCCAAGCGTTGCTGGCTGCTGTCAACACTGCCAGCAGCATCTGCAGGTCTTTGCGAACCACTGGTAGGAACTTGCCACCCCCACCTCTGCTGCTGACACTGCTGCAGCCTCCTGCTTGCTGCTCAAGCTCCCTGCTTGCTGCCGCCATGCCCCTGCTGCCACCACCACCACCCCCTGCCAGCGGTCTCTGTGCTCCCCCAGCCTCTAGGGGTTCACATTGTTCAGGTAGTTAAAGTCTGCTATCAAATCCCCCCACTCCAACTTCTCTTCTCCAGTCAAAATAAGCCCAGTTCCCTGAACCTCTGCTAAGAAGTCATGTGCCCCACCTCCCTAACTGTTTTTGTTGCCCTCCACTGGACTCTCTCAAATTTGTCCTCAAGCTTTCTATAGTAGGGGGCCCAAAACTGGGCACAGTACTCCAGATGTGGTCTCACTGTTACAGAATAGAGGGGAATAATTACTTCCCTCGATCTGCTGGCAATGCTGCTAGTAATGCAGCCCAGTGTGCTATTAGCCTTCTTGGCAACAAGGACACATTGTTAACTCATATCCATCTTACAGTTCATTGTAACCCCCAGGTCATTTTCTGCAGAGAGACTGCTTAGCCAGTTGATCCCAAGTGATGCATAGAACTGTTGTTTCCTACATGCAGGACTTTGCACTTATCCTTGTTGAACCTCATGAGATTTATTTTGGCCCAATCCTCCAGTTTGTCTAGGCCACTTTGAATCTCAGCCCTACCCTCTGGCATATCTACTACTCCCTCCTGCTTGTTGTTATCCTCAAACTTGCTCAGGGTGCAATCCAGCCCATCTTCCAGGTAGTTAATTAAGATATTGAACAAAACCAGCCCAGGACCAAACCCTGGGGCACTCCACTTGATCCCACCTGCCAGGTAGATATTGAACCTTTGATTACTACTTGTTGAGCCCGATGATCCAGACAGCTTTTCTTTCCATGTTACAGTCCATGCATCCAACCCATACTTCCTCTACTTGCTTGCAAGAATGCTGTGAGAGATTGTATCAAAAGCCTTGCTAAAGTCAAGGTATATCACGTCCACTGCTTTCCCCACATTCAGAGAGCCAGTTATCTCATCCCAGAAGGCAGTCAGGTTTGTCTGGGATAATTTGCACTTGGTGAATCCATGCTGACGTTCCTGATCCCTTTCTTCTCCTTCAAGTGCTTAGAAATGGATTCTTTGAGGACCTGCTCCACGATTTTTCCAGCTTTCACTTGGACCTTCAGGAGAGCCACAGCATGGCAGAAACTGACCCCTATTGGCTGACTCTGGTAGGGGCATGACAAACTATTCCAAAGGCACTGGTTCCCTGAGCAGGACCCTGAGAAGTGAGGTCCATTGCTTTCACATTTCCATGGAGACCTCTTGTGCCCCTTGGACATGGGTAGGTTTCAGGTTATGATTCAATTGCTATAGAGGGAAATTCCACTGGTGGAAAGGACCTGAGATCCCAGTGTGTGCAAGAAACACTCTGCAGCTTGAATCAGCATAAGAACATCATTTGCTGCATGAGGAACCTGCCAGGCACCCAGCCCACTGCCCTGCAGCCTAGTCTAGCACCTAGTCCTCTATTCCTATCCTTGCCCAGCATGAAGCCCAATGAACTGCAGCACCACTCAGTGCCTAGTGCTGCCCAGCATCCAAATAAATATTGCCTATGGCTGCCTACAAACTAGTGCTGCCCAGCACCCAGACACCTGTCCTACAGCTGTGTTCACTACTCAACACTACCCAGCACTCCACCTGATCCTGCCACTGCAGAAGACATTGCCTAGTATCCACTCCAGTGTCCAGTGTCTAATTTGTACCCCCTGCAGCAGAGGACAGTATGCATATGTTGTCTGAAAGACACCACTCTGCCCATATAGGTGTGGCCAGCATCTGCTGCTAGACAGCTCTGCCCCAAACAATTTGAATTCCTCCTCAACACAAATTTACCTGAACGACTGATAAGTAGGGATCCTGGTGTTCCCTGATAAAAAATTGTAAATAATCTGATTACAAACCCCAAGTCTGCAATTAAAATGAAACATCACTATATATATAGGTATTGGCTGAATGCAATGTTTTATTGCAATATTTACAATCTTAAAGAAATTTGGAAGTCTACCAGTGCCTTAATCACTATAATAGAATACATTCTAAATACCTATAAATTTTGGTATTTGATTTTGGATTTTTTGAAAATCAGAGCTCCCCTTGCCACTTTCAGTCACCAAATGCAGGTCCAGGCCCCTCACTCCCCCCTACAGCCCCTCTGGCCCTGCTGGTGCCCCTCACTACCCACCCCCACCCCAAAAAAACCCCTGACCCTGCTGTTGTCGCTCACACCCTGCCCAACCCTCCCAGCTTTGCTGGTGCCCCTCACCCTCCACTCATAGCCCCCTGTCCCCTTCAGGAGTGCCATAAGGGACTTCTAGCTGCAAGGGCTATGGAGCTAGGGACCCAGGTCCACAGCCCCCTGTTGCACACAGCAGTGCCTGAGTCCTGGCTGTCACCTGTGGGAGGTGGTGGCCACAGAATCCGGTTCCCACCCCGTTCCCCTCAGCAGGCAGGACAGCCAGAGAGAAGCCCACATGGGGCAGCTGATGTGGGCTGCCTGCTGTGGGCTTGGGCTTCCCGCCATGCTGTCCTCCCCTGGGGCCTTCACAGACTAGCAGGTGGGACCCAGTGCATCAGGGCAGAGTGGAGCCAGGCTGAGAAGCTCCTTGCTGCTGCAAGCTCTGCATTACCTTGTGATGTGCCCCCTGCCTGCCCCACAGCAGCTAAGGGCATAACCACGTGCCACTGCCCCTGCTGCTGCCAGGGTGGGCAGGGGGCACCTCTCCAGAGTAATGCAGGACTCACAGTGGCAAGGAACTGTCCCCCGCAACCCCAATCTGCCCTGTCATACTGGGTCCCACTGCGTTGGGCTGTGGAGGCTGTGGGGGTGGGCAGCAAGGTAGGGTGCCCAAGCTTGCAGTGGGCAGCCCACACCCAGCCCTGCCCCCATGCTGTGCACAGATCTGAGGGGCACAGGTCCCCCCCAGCCTCCTGGAAGTGAGCACAGTAGCGGGGAGCTGTCCCTATCCCTCTAAATCCCAGACAAGCCTCCCATGGCCCTATCCCACTCCCTGCCAGGACATTGCAGCTGTGCATTCCAGCCCCAAGCTCCATGCACTGGCTGACTGGGCAGCAGCCCCAGCCCTGCCCAACTCCCTACCCCATGAGACTTACCTGCAAAGAGCTGCTCTCCATGCTACCTAGTGGCCATGTGCATATACATGCACATAGCAAGCCCTGCCTGACCACCCTTCTACTGCTCCCCTCAACCCCTTGCAGGCTGGAACTCTGCCAGCCTGCAGAAAGTGCTTTGCAAAAGTGCAAAATCCATGTTTCTCGGTTAAAATGAAAAAATCCCCTTTTTCCGTAGGTAAAAGGGGAAATCTGTGTTTTTCCCATTTTTATGTGGGAAACAGAAAACCCAGATCCCTGTTGATGAGAATGCAGCCATGCTTTCCTGAACCCAGTTTTGGATATTTTTTTCTCTCAGAGTCCTTATCTTCAAGGGACATACAGCTGTTATTGCAAGTAACCATATGTGGAGTTCCTAAAGGACTCTCAGGTACTAGACAAAGTTCTGCTATCAAGGACTGTTAAACAGTGTGAGAGTATGAGCAGGACTATGCAGAAGAAATTCAATAGCTAAGGGACATAGCATGCACTCCAAGCACTTCTTATTGGTGGCTGTACCAAGCACATGTAAATGCAGTATAAGTAGACCACTTATTCTGGCTGCTCTGTGACAGCAAGGAGGGTGCCCTTAAAATACAGATCACTTCTATATACTTTCAAATCATCAGAAAACGTCCACAGAGCATCCTATTGAAGTTTCTTGTCTCCAGTTCAAGTACCAGTATATGACATATTTAATATTTTTTTTAAAGAAATTTAGATACAGTTGAAGTTATCAGCACATACACGTTATTTGGGGTTAAAAACATTGCAGGACTGTAGGAATTATCCCAGCAACATGAACTACCATGATAGAAGGCTCCATGTTAAGATTAAACAAAAGAGAACCTATTCCTGTTAAGCTCTAGAAAGGCACAGCACGGACAATCCTAATTGTTCCTGGAGTGATAACATAATGGACAAAATAATAAAAAGTAGAACATTGATGATGCGTAGGGGATGCACACAGATGCACGTGAACCCCCTGAGCTTGGTGGTGCATCCCCTGCAAAAAGCTCCGCCAATGCTGTCGGTGGCTCCTGTAGGAAGTCACCGGTTGCTACCCTCCCACCCTCACCGCCGACACCGCTGGCAGCATCTGCAGGTGGTATCCAAATGCCACTGGTTGCTGCCAACACTGCAGGTGGTGTCTGTAGGTGGTCGCCAACCACTAAGTGCTCGCTCCTCCCCTGCTGACATTGTTGTGGCTGCCTGCAGGAGCTCCCCACTCACCACCACCATTCTCCTGCCACCATCGCCTGTGGGAGCTCACCAGGCCCCCCAGATTCCAGGGCCACATGATATTCATGAAGTAGAACATGTCTTTAAAGTTGTACCCAGGACCACAAGTGCTCAGGCCACCTTCCAGGAGCTCCTCAACCAGCTCCATCCACACTTGGAGCAGCAGGCCACCACCATACAGCCTCCCCTCCCTGCAGAGACCCAGATGGCCATTGCCCTACTCAAGCTGGCCACGCCCACCTACCTGCACTACATTAGCCACTTTTTTGGATTGGGCAAGGTGACTGCCAGGGAGGCTGTCCTGGAGGTCTTTGGCACCCTCCATGATGGCAACAAAAAATTAAGGACAACAAAAAGTCCTTCTTCAGGTATATAGGAAGCAAAAAGAAGGTGCAGGGCAGCATAAGACTCCTACAGGATAGACAAGGGCAGCTGGTGACTGAAAAGAGGAACAAACCAGAGCTCTTCAATGAAATTTTGCCTCTGAATTCTTGAACTCAGATCTAGACAAATCTCCCAAATGCATTTCTGACAGAAGCAGGAGAAACACCAGTCCACCAATTGTCAGCGCCAACCTAGTAAAGAAACACTTGGAGGGGATGGATGTGTTTAAACCAGCGGGATCAGATGAGCTCCATCCAAGGGTGCTGAAAGTATTAGCCAGTGTTAAAGCAGAGCCACTGACATGACTGACTGAGCACTCTTGGTGCTCAGGTGAGGTCTCTGAGGACTGGAAAAGGGACAGTGTAGTTCCCCTTTTCAAGGGGAGCAGTTAGTCTCACCCCTATCCTTGGGAAAACCTTGAAAAAATTATCAAGGATCACAATGGTAGGAGTCCAGTGGGTAATGTTGAAGGGCACCTACCGTGGGTTCATAGCAGTTAGATCCTGCCTGACTAACCTTGTTTCTTTGTATGACCAGATCACTAAATGCTTAGATGCAGGAGTCAAGTTAAATGTCACCTACTTGGACTTTAGGAAAGCCTTCAACATCCTATGCTATCCTATTCTTATAAACAAATTGAACAGATGTACCATAAACAATTACACAGTCATGTGGGTGGCAAACTGGCTTAATGGTCAGACCCAGAGAGTGGTGGTGGATGGGTTGGTATCGACCTTGAAAGATGTTCAATATCTTCATCAGCGACCTGGATAAGGGCATGGAAAGCACTCTGTCTAAACTCACAGATGACACCAAACTATGGGGAGAAGCAAACACACTGATGGGAAGAAATCAAATCCAAGTGGACCTGGAAAGGTTAAAGAAGTGGGCAGAGAACAGTAGGATGCAGTTCGACAAGAGCTGAGGGAGGAGCAGATGGTTGTGTCACACTGTGCTCTGGGTCCACAGCCCCTAGAGGTAGTGGCAGGGTTCTGCCCTCTGGGTTTCCTAGAGTGCTTCAGGGCACTGGATGGGGAAGAGGTGTGGCAGGTGGAGGATGTATGGCAGCAGGAGTGCCAGCTGCGACAATAACAGACCCTTTCCACCGAGGCCCCAAGTAAGCCACACACCCGTCAATTAGGGCCAGGGCACTGTGTGCAAGAGGCACTGGTAGACCACCTCCTCTTGCACCCCCCGGCTGTAGGCCACCTGGCTGGCCAGCCACAGACCCAGGCCCACTGCATACACCCAGCACCACGCTTAAAGTGGACAGCTTTCAGCAAAAGTTTTTATTTCCCTCCACAAACACAGACACCAGCCCACCCTCCCTCCCCAAACAAAGAATCCCTCCCATCCTCCCTCCCCAGTAACAGACCCCAGCACTGACGCCACCACCCACCAACAATAAAGCACCCTTTTCCCCATGCAAACTATGTGCATTGTGCTCTGTGTGCTCTCCTGGGGTGGGGGACAGGAGGGTGGAGATGCCTATAGGGCAGATCCCAGGGACAGACAACTAGCAGTCTGGCCTCTGGCTGCACCACCATAAGGGCAGACCCCATGGCAAGGCCCATGGCTGGGGGGCTTGCCCAGGAGCAAGGGCAACCTCTGCCTCCTAGAAGCATGGAGCCAGAACCAGCAGGGCTCACATGCAGTGCTGACCCCACTGTGGGCAGCTCCTGAGCAGGGGCTGCATGGAGCCTGGGTGAGTGTGTGGGGGGTCCAGGCAAGGGGCCCAGCTGCTGGGGGACCCAGCACAGGTGCAGAGTCAGGGGCAGGGGAACCTGGCCACTGTAGGCACCACTGCACCTCAGCCCAAGCCCACCGTAGGGCTTGCTGCTGGGTGGCAAATGGGGCCGGGGCTGGAGACTGGGCAGCGGGTAGGATGAAGGTGACTACTAGGGCCAGGATGGTGTCCTCCTCTGTTCTCCACTGCCCTGGCCACCATGGTGACCTGCTGCTCCTGGGCCTCCAAAATCCTCTAAAGGTAGACGCTGCTTCTCCTTGCAGACCAGGAGCCTCTCTCAGAAAGCAGAGTCATCCCAGTCCCTCTCCTGATCATGTGCAGACCTCTGCAACTGGTGCAGGATGTCCTCAGTGTGCCAGGCCCATGACTTAGCCAGCCACTGGGGGTTTCTCCAGAGAGGTTTTCCAGGGCAGTCCCCTCACCCTGGCCTACATGTGGGCCTGTGCCCCTAGCATGCCTGTGGTGAGAGTCCCCTGAGCTGTTTGAGTGCACCAAGAGGTGCCTGACTCACTATGCCCTGTTACTGGTGATCACCACAGTGCCCCAGGCACGCCTGAGAACCTGGCATGGGACCCTGAGCTTCAATGGTGCCCCGGGCAAGCCCACACTTCCCCACAACAGACACCAACACCTGGAGGGGTGCCTCTACCTACACTATGACTCCCTGCCCCCCACGGCCAAGGGTGAGATTAACACAGGCATAGACAAGATCAGCGCAGGCATAGGTTTGTGAGAGGCCCCTGGCTACCTAGCTGGGAGGGTGCTTGCTACTCAATAAAGTTCTGCACTGACTCCTGCCTCCCTGTGTGCTGTGTGGGGGAACTCTGGGAGGCAGTGGGGAGATCAGATAGGCAGGGTGGGTACAGAACAGGGATAAGAGCAGAGAGAGGAGCAGGGAGAGGGGAGGGCTCCCTCTCTCACCCTCCCCTCCTCTCCCCTCCTCTCCCCCCATGCAGGGCCCATGGCTCCAGGTGTGCAACCAGGGAGCAGGAAAGAGAGCTAGCATGGGCCCAGGAGGCCATGTCACCCCCTTTCCCCCCGGCCATCTTCCCAGTGCAGGGCTTACCATATGGGTATGGCAGACATCCCCAGCAGCCTGAGTCTGTCCCCAAAGGCAGTGACAACATGCAGCTCCTGCTAGTGTCCTGGGGTGCAGGGGCACAATGCATGGCTGCCTGGGCAGTGACCCCCTCTGAGGAGGAGCTGCAGCTCATCATGATGAATGATGCCACTCCCCAGCTGTCCTCCTGGGTGGGGCTGTGCACCCAGAGCTGGCTGAGGGTCCCAGAGCTGCTGGACAAAGCCAAGGTTGGGGAGCAGTCCAGGCCCTGAGCCTTATGCCCTGAGGGGCCCTCCCTGTGGATGAGTCAACACTGTCAGTCTACAGCAGAGGCTCTGACAGGCCACCTATGCTGGACAACATGATGCAGCTCCATCCAGGATCCTGGGGAGTAAGGATGTGGTCCAGCTGCTGTATAAAGTGCATGGTTCAGCAGGCAGCCCCCAACTGGCAGTTGTGGTCGGTGATGCAAACCCAATGACCTTCATGTGGCATCACCTTGCTGACCGGTGGTGCCCACATTCTCCCATACAGCCCTCCAGGGCCTCACAGATGTGAGTGTTGGAGCACCCATCCTGGGCAAACTGACTCTGGACCTCAGTATCTCTCCACAGTGCCATGAGGCTTGCAGTCTCTTCCTGGGACCAGTTGGAGCCCTGAGATGTGATGTGTTGGGTTGGGGAGGATGCCAGCGTGCTCCCTTGATGGCCCTCAGGGATTTCAGCTGAGAG
This sequence comes from Caiman crocodilus, assembly GCA_030014935.1. NCBI lineage: Eukaryota > Metazoa > Chordata > Crocodylia > Alligatoridae > Caiman > Caiman crocodilus. The sequence continues at coordinate 3,778,579 of JAGPOW010003447.1, read as the reverse complement.
TCTGGGTGCTGCTGAGCCCCAGCAATTCCCTGGAGCATGGGGGTATGGCATGTGGTAGGCAGGCAGGTGATGGGGCTGGCCAAGGGCCACTGCTAGGATCCATGAAGCTGCTGTGGCTGGTACAGGGCCACTGCTACAGAGCCTGAAAAGCAGACAGCAGGTGGCACAGGCCCTGGTGTCACAGCAGTTTTAAAGGCCAGGCTGGGACAGGTAAGCAGTCATCCCAGTCCTGGGGCTGGAGAAACTCCAAGCCCCATGCCCTTGGGACAAGCACGAGGCTGGCTTTCTGGTGGTGAGCTGACCAAAAGCACATTTGTTCCTGGTCAGCATGTACACATGTGTTACTATGCAGTAACTACTGCATGGTTAATTTATGACCAGCAAACCATGCAGTAGACTAATTTACTACACAGTAAATGCCTGCACATGTAGATGGTGATTCTTTACTGAGGAGTAAACTAGCTGACTGTGCAATAAAGCATGTCATATAGACATGCCTCGTGTCTCTGGAATTCTAATACAAGATACTTTTCCTGAGCCCAAACTCTCTCCCTCTTTTCACTGCTGTTCTTTAGATGAAAAATAAGCCTCTTTATTAGAGCAATTGAAGTTGGTTCTGGAGGGTTATTCTGTACCTTACCAGGATGTGATGGCAAAGGACAAAAATGGGGAAAGAAATTACTGAATTCTGACATTAAATTGGATGCTTATTGGGTAAGCATGTCAGAACTGCAGAGCCTGCCCCATGCCCCAGTCCCTGGGTTAAAAACTGAGCTCTTCACACTGCTTTACCTGTAGTTCTTTCTGAGACTTCCCTCTCCTCTCTCAATGCTCTTCATAAGGCTGGGGAATTAAAGGAAGCACTATGGCAAGAGCTGGCAACAGGATAGGCAGAGATGTTGCTAGTGTTTCCAAAATCTTCAAGTGCACCTGCAGCCTATGAGACATGCATAGGTAACCCATAATTTTAGCCACTGTGTCCCTCTGGCAAAACCCCTCTGATCTGCGCATCTCAGAAATGAGTTGTACTGGCTTCTCTTCCTACATTTCCCTACTTCTTCATCATGGGGAAAGCACTGTTCCAGCTCTCTTGATCCACTTACCCCTCTGTGCTTCTCTTCTCCCTCTTGTCTTCTTCTCAGAACCCTCAGTGTGGGATTATGAATCAGAAACAGCAGAGAACACTTTCCAATTCCTGCTCAGATTTTAGACCCAAAGCAGCATTGAACCAGTGTGGTGTCTGGTGTCAGTATTCTTCAGGTCTGAACAGAGAGCAACTTAAGGGGCACAGCCAAGGAACTCTCCACCCAGTCAGTGTTGACCATGTACCTCATTGGGGCATTAAGGCTGTGCTACTAGGAGTTGGATGAGACTCATTTGAGGAATGCTTTCCTTTTTCAGCCAGTGCTAGCCCCTATACCCCAGCACAGTGGAGAGGGATTCTTATACAACTTCACGCAGTGCAGCGCAGTTCGCCTCAGCTCGCATGTGGAACAGACTTGATTAATCGAGTCTGCTCCAAAGCAGTGGATCTCCAATGCTTCGTGTGAAAAAAAGTGTGTATATAAATACCCATAATCACTAGGGCTCTTATATAAGATGTAACAGTCAGAGCCTTTTCTTTCTTTGCATGTGTGAGGATGCATGCTTTTTCTCTGTCCTGTACTCCTACACATGTCTGTGCATGTGTGTTCCTATTTCTATCCCTATGTATTTGTATACCTCACTACCAGCTTGTGTTTGTGTTTCAGTGTATGTGTGTATGTATCAAAGGGTGCACTTGTTTGTCGTACTACTACATTATCTGTGTCTACAGCAATGTGCGTATGTGCCTATCAGTGTATGTGCCTCTTTTGTGTGTTGTTGGCTCCCAGGGTCCTGGCTGGCCCTGGGCTCACACCTCAGACTGCCTCTTGCCTCTAGTCCTTGTATAACATTAAAAGGTCCTGGGAGAGTTCTGTGAAATTCTAACCAGCCTACAACAAACATGGCCAGCTCTTTAACTAGACACTGTAGCTAAGGGACTTTGCAATGTCTCTTGACAGCATGCTGAACATACAGCTCTTGTGGATTACTACATTACTACTGAGCTGTACATAGTATAGAAATGGCCAAAAGGGCTGGCCCATCCATTCTAGGTCTTTTAATTGGTTGCCAGTACACTAGACAGGCTTCTGTCCAACCCCTGGTGAAATGCCACAGGGTAGGGACAGATATAACAATTGAAGCACTTAAAAGTGTAGCTGTACTTTGAAGCACTTCAAAAATGGAGAGTTTTATCTGTGGACAATTATACGTGTCTTCTGCTGCACTCCACTGCTGGATTATTTCAAAACTGCTGTGACTTGATGCTCTCCAGCTAGGGGATGAAAAAGGGACCTTAGCTCCCCCTGCCCACCCCATCCCCCCAAGTGGAGGGGACTGTCATTGTGGCTCTGCAGCCCCTGGTCTTCCTGGACCTGCAATTCCAACACCATTCTCCAAAAAGGAGGAGAGAGTAGGGCACTGTGTCTGAGAACACTCTCCTGTCTGTTCCAACTCCACTCTCCTGGACTGATCCCATTGGAACTAGGAAATTCTGCACCCACCTATTGGAACTGGGAGACCAGCTATGGAGAGGAACATGGGGATTGAGGGTGGACAGCAGGAATCCTGGTTCTGGCTGGGGTTGGGGTGGAGGAGCATGGGGCCCCTGGTCTCTCAGTTCTGGGGTCTTCTCATGGCATGAAGGGAAGAGAGCAGAGCACTATAGGATACTGGGGATCCCCTGTCATGCTTCATAGAGTGTGCATATATAGCAAGAAGTGCTTCATCCTGAAGCATTTAAAAATAATACTCAATTCATCCAGAATTATAGTTGGAGCGCTTTCACTATTTTAGAGAGCTCCAAAGGGCATGTATACCTGTCTGGCTCACTATCTGAAGTGCTTCAAATGTTACACACCAGTTTATACTTCCAGTCGCTAGTTGGCATGCTTCCCAGCTATTTCTTTTCTATTTTGAGCAGGCTGGGTGGTGGTTTTAATAATGGGGAGAAATGCACGCAGGGAGGGAATTGGTATACTTGGTATACTTGAACCAATGTGACACTCTTCCCATCTGAATACTTCATATGCCCATTCCCATCTCTGACTGTCCCACACCCCACTCTCCAGTTTTACCATCCCATCCCATCTGCTCCATTTCTTCCCCCGACCCCGGTTTCACCAACTGACTGAAGCTTTCAGTTTCACCCCACCCCCCTAGCCTATCCTGGTCTTGCTTTCATTGGAGCTGCAGTTGCAGGCATTTTAAATGTTAATGATGAAATTTCAGATTTGTAGTGGAAACTAATTAAAATTGTTATTGTTAACAGGTTTGAATTGCCCAGGTGTGAATCATTATCTTCATTAAAATAATCAGGGAGATGGGGATGTGACAGGAGAGCAGATGGATGGGAAACAACGTGAACCAGTGGCCTAAGCAGGAGAGATCCCCACTGTCTCTTAGTTAGTGCCTCCCCCCTGAGCTGCAAAATAGGGACTTCTTGTGCTGGGCCTGGCTGCAGAAGCCCCTTTAAATAATTTTGGAGGTCATTTGTCAGGCAACTTAGACAGCTGGGATTCACTTTAAAAAATCTTCTTTTCAGGGCCAGATGCCCCCAGTCATTTTAAGTACCATATGACTAGGACCAGGCCTGGACCTGGATGTTGCACTTAAAACAAAAGGATGCATAGCCCTCAGATCAGTTTTGGATCTGATGGACTCAGCAGCATGAGTCATGGGTATCAGGAGTGCAGGGAGCTTCTGGAGTGGGAAAGGCAGGGTATAAGGCAGTTAATTCTCCTGGGGCAATGAGCTACCCTGATCAACCCACCTACCCTCCTTAGTTATACTCCTCTACTCCTTAGTTGTACCCCCTTTTGTTGTTTTCCTGGCTCTCCTCCTACGCTGGGTACACAGGGATAGCAGGACAGAGGGGAGAAAGAACAAGAAAATTTCTGAATGGATGACATACCAGATTAGCTGTAGCCTCCATCCAGGGAGATACCACTGCAGGTAGCAGGGCATGGATGGCCAGGCCAGACAGTGCTGACCTGAGCAGAACCAAGGGGATCTGTGGAGGTGTATCAATGCCTGTGGGATGGCAAAGTTGAAATCAGGCACTGGTATACCCACAATAGTCACCTTGGCTCTGCTAGGGCCAGCACTGCCTGGCCTTGCCAGACATACCCTGCCACCTGCACCGGAATCATTCTGGGTGGGGACTACAGCTAATTTCCTAGGCAGGGCATTCCTCCTCCTTCTGTTAGAGAATTTACTGTCCCATAAACTATCTCCATGGCCCCAGCAGCTCCTTGGCTGCTCTTAAGCCATCTGCTAGCTGAGGAAGGGGTACTATGTTCTCCTTGCTCCTCTATATGTATGGCATTTTCAGCAGGTTGTTAAACTGTTAGTGTAAAATGCATCTTACAGTTTACACATAGCATTTCCCACAGTTACATAATGGGGGGGTGTTCCCTGGGCAGCAGCCCTGGGTGCTGCCTGTACTGGGGGGAGAGGGGCACAAAAGCAGCCACATGATTAACACAGAAAGAGCTGATGCTACCCCAGGTGCAAACCTATCCTGCTACATCTCTGATTTCCCAGGGACCCTGCTTTCTGCAGCTGCTGATTGAGGGCAGATGGCTGCCTATCCTTGAAAGAGAGCACAGGGTCTTTATGCTTTTAGTGTGATGGTCTCAGGACCCTAATGCTGTGCAGCAAATGACCAAGGCTCTGGCTCTGTCATCTGAAAGCTAAGCAATAGCCTTAAAAGCAACTGCCTTAGAGCCAACTGCATCCTTATCCCAAGGACCTCAGAGACTCCAACATGTCCAGGATCAGACACAGAAGGCATGTACCAAGCTGTAACTCCACTCCGCTAGGTTCATCCCCTGACACTGGACTCCTGGGACACTAGGCCCCTTATGTCAGCAGTGGTGGCTGAGTTAAGGCAGACTACTAGGTTGAGTGCAAGGACATGGCTTTGGGATAACTCTATCTATGATTCAAACAGCCACCTACGTGTCTGCCTCATTCTTGATTGCTTCTAGAGCTACTGTGATCCTTGAGCACATAGACTACTCAGAGCAACTGTGGCCCATTCACACTAGAGGCATCAAAGCAGGATCTAGAATCCAAACCCATGGTCTCTATGACATGGGCAGGCCTTCCTTCTTATAGCTTTGTTGGGTGCCCAGCATCTGAGTGGCACTGGACTGAACTCCACACAGGCAGCAGGGCCCAGGATGTATTACTCAGGATGAAGCTAAGCAACCTTTTTCCCGCACTTCCCTTTGCACTTGCTTCTATTCTGCTAGTTCTCAAGAAGAAGTGCAGAGGAACACGAAAGAGGTGTGTAACAGGGAACCCTAGCCCTGTTACTAAAAGGTACATCCTCCCCTTTAAGGACAGAACTTTCTGGGCACAGAGTGCTGGGAAAGAAGGGGTTAAATGCTGAGCCTGGCCAGCTAGTCAGCTGACTGGAAGGGGCAGGACTATAAAAACCCTGGGCAGAGCAGCAGTTGTGGGGGGAGTTGTTGAAGGGGGAAGGAGTGTTTGGTGGAGGAATGGTGGCCTAAAGGTGGGAAGAAGGGAGCCATGGAGGCCCTGGAGAGATGGCAACCATATCACATCCAGGATGTGAGCTAACAGTGGGGAGCTGAACCCTGGACCCTGTGAATGTAAGCTGGTATGCTGCTTTTCTTTATCACATTAGCTGCTGGCAGTTATTCCTCATGGATAGGACTGTTTAGTGTTTTTCCTTTTTGATTAATGAATGACTAGCAGTCTGGGTGAGGCTATTAGGGGAAGGGGGAGGCCTCATTTTTGGGGATCAGGAGTGCAGGGAGCTTCTGGAGTAGGGACCCCAGTGCCAGTGAGGGCATGGTTGTTTGGGGGCATAGACCCCAGTGCCAGTGATGGTGTGGCTTTTGGGGGAGCACAAACCCTGGCACCTGAAGGCATTATCTTGAAAGGCCCAGGGAGGTCTGGTGCACCTGTGGTGCAACTTTGGTTTTGGTATTTTTTTGGACTAAGAGGGTGTAAGTGCAGGGTTGGCCTCTGGTTTTAGGCTTGTGACCCCCCCCCCCCCCACAAGTTGTGAGGCTGGTGCCTGGACCTCTGGGCCAGGGGGTTGGGCTCCAGATTGGAGCAGAAAAGGGAACCAGAAAATGCTAGCACCTCAGTCAAATCCTGTTTAGTGGGTTTAGTTAGGGAGGCTTAGCTAGAGAAAAACAGGGTTCAGGCCTGCATAGGTGAAAGGCCCCAACATACCCAATACAATAGGCAGTCTCCTGCTAGCAAGAACATCATCATAATAAAGTCCATCAAGACATGGCAAGAGATTATAGGGCTGGACATAGGGACCCAAAGAAGGCTCCAAGGGCATCCCACGCAAGGCATGGATTACCAGGAAGATGGCACTAGGGAGGGCGACCTGTTACAAGGTGGCTTCAATATCTGGAGGGTACAAGGTATAATGTACAAATTGTATCCCAATAAGGGAGATTTCTACAACCTCCTTTTATCACTTCAGACAACAAGACAAAGTTCCTTTCCAGAGATTGCTGCTCCTTCCCTAAATGCCCCAGGATCCTACTGCCCCCTGGAGCACTTCCCAGGCTGGCCATCCTTTCAGTGACCAAAGAGAGGTAGTTAGCTGTGTTAGTCTGAAGTCAGGAAGAAGGCAGGTAGAGTCACACCTTATAGATTATATCATCCTTTCAAATGCCATGGTCTTTTCTTACTTCTGTAGACTCCCAAATCTTAGGTTTTGCAGGGGTGTCTTTCTCAATGGTAATATATGGTATGCACAGAGCTTCTCAGAATATCCCTGGGGAGAAAATGGTCTGTTGTTTGGAATTTTCTTTTTTTTAAGAAATTTTGTGTGTCCTGAGCTAAATCAGCCAAGTTCCAAATCCATGAGTCAGTTCAGAACCATACATGGTCCTACAACTAGCAAACATCTTCCAGCCCCACCAGGGACTTCAGATGTCTTTTGGGAGGCCTCTTAAGTGCAGGCCCAAGCCTAGAGGCTTGGGGTTTGGATGCCCCCAAGTTTTGTCTGCCCTCAGCTATATGGCCACAGGAGAAAGCTAGGGAGGAGCCTCCCATTTCCATAAAGTGGGCTTTAAGCCCCAACGCCTCAACAGGTAGTAAACCATGCGAGAAGAACAGTTATCCCAGAGATGGCTTAAGGAAAACTGCCTTCTTGGACCCAGATACATGGTGGTTTCCCCTGACGCCAAGGTGATGGCAGGGGCAATATGTAGCAGGTACACATGCACCCCCTTCAAAAAAGGCAGTTGCTACTTGCCACCCCCCACTGCCAACACCGCCAGTGGTGTCTGCAAGTAATCAGTGATTGCCACTGGCTGGTGATGCTGCTGGTGGCATCTGTGGGTAGTTACCTGCTCCTGGTTGGTGCTCACCACCTCTTCACTGCCAATAGCACTGGCAGCATCTGTGGGAGCTCCCACTCATCACCGCTGCACTCCCACCACTGCGCTCCTGTCACCACCATGCACCCCGCCCCTGTAACACATGTCGTTCGTGGGTGATGGGAGCCCTGGCTAATGGGCTTGAGGGAATGATGGGAAGTGTTGGCCCAGGCTACAGCCAGGCACTCCCCCTATGGGGTGAAAAGATATGATAATGGGTTGGGCCTGGTAATAGCATAGTGAGATCCCTATGGAGTGGCCAACTGTGTCTACGCCACCTAAGCATCCTTGTAGGGGAGCTCAGGCTGCCTGAGATTCCCAGTCATCTGTCACCTTGATCTCATCCTTCCCATCATCTTTGGAATTCATTCTCCCATCTGTGTTAATCTATCACTGACATAAGGGACAACAAAAAGCAGAGGCCAGCAAAGACTGGCAGATGGGGATGCAGAACCAACTAGCCATCCCAGCAGTCAGAAAGCCAGAGATCCTCAATTCAGCCTAGCCCTGTGTCACAGGGCACCTCGCTGCCCTGCTCCTAAAGGAGGGAGAACTGCTAGGGAAGGAGCCCTAGCAGTGACTAAGCAGTGCAGCTGTGGGTTGCTGGGGCAACCAATGAGCATCAGCTGACTGGAGAGGGCAGGGCTTAGCCTTATAAAGCCCAGAAGCTGAGGCCAGGCTGGCAGTTCCCCACCAGCTACCACAGAGAGAGGAAGCCTGAGGCAGGGGCTGTAGCTGTGAGGTGAAGGGCCGTGGTAGGACTGAATGTTGTGTGGGCCGGTGGGCTTCTGTTTTGTTATAGCCAAAGGGCTTGTGTTTTGTTGTTGTTACAACCAGGTGGCTTGTGGTTTCAGGTATAGCCAAGAGGCTTGAGTTTGCTTTGCTGTTATGTATGTTTGGGTGAGGCTAGTAGGGACTGAAGGAGGCCTCATAAGGGCCCACAGAGGCGTGGAACCCTAGTGCCCAGGAGGGTGTGATCCAGTGCCAGTAAGGGCACAACTTGTGGGATGCGGATACACCAGCCCAGAGAGGGGCATTGGGAGAGCCCAGGTTGGGCACAGCAAGCCCTGTGGGGGCACGGCGAGCCCAGAGAGGGGAGCGCCCTACTGGGAAGCCCTGTGGGGGCACGGCGAGCCCAGAGAGGGGAGCGCCCTACTGGGAAGCCCTGTGGGGGCAACCTTGAGAGGCCTAAGTAAGGCACAGTGAGTCCCAGGAGGGGGGCAACATTTGAGAAGCCCAAGAGGGACAATGTTTGAGAGCCCCAACTGGGAACACTGCAAGCCCCAGGAAGGCAGCAGCATTGAGAAGCCCAAATTCAGGCACTGGGAGCCCCTGATAGGGGTCCGCAGTCATTAAGGAGCCCAAGTTGGGCACAGTTAGCCCCAGGAGGGGGCAACATTGAGGAGCCCCAAGGAGGGGGCGATACCGAGGCCCTCGACAGAGGGCAGTGTATTGAGAAGCCCAGTGTGGGCGAGGTGAGTCCGGAGAGGGGAGCGCCATATTGAGGAACCCCAGAGTGGGCACATAGAGTCCAGAAGGGGACAAGATGTGAGATGGCCCAGAGAAGACAGAGAGGGGCCACAATAGACAAGAACAATGTGACATCCGTGAGGTTTGGGCAGTGGTATTGGGGAGGAAGGAGTCACAGATAGTGCCCCCATGTGGAGGGGGCAGTAGAAGGGCAGCCTCCCGCTAATTAACTAATTAACATCAAAGACGTGGCAGGCGAGACAAGGCAGGTGGTTGCCCAGAGACAGGTGCAGGGGCCATATTGAGGGCAGCCCCAAGTGATGACCTGTCACACCCTATCTCTTCAGGTTCTCCCACTGTGCTCATCACCATGGTATCTGACTCTGCAGGCTGTGTCACTCTCTATGGTGAACCGGCCTGTGGCTCTCTGCCCCCACAAGAACAGACTTGCAGCTGCACCATCTCTGATGACTAAGAAGCCCTGCACATCAAGCTGAGTGCTTGTGCTCCCATTGATCTGAATGGATAAAGGTGCTTTCTGTAGAAAAACAATCAATATTATTTGATGAGTCCATTAGGCAGAGCCTGGTTGCCGGTGCTACACAGAACCAAGAGCCAACAGCTTCTCCGATACCATTCACTTATCATTTGTCACTTACAGTGCTCTCCAAACAGTATACTGTGCAAACAGGACCAGTTGTGCCAAACTGACAGAGTTTTGGAGAGTATCAGCTCAGAGCTGTGGAAGGGGGAAAGAGTAGGAGCCTGTGTCTTCATGCAGATGTCCAGGAACAGTGGGAGTGTCAGTATAGTAACTGGGGAGGGGTAAGGGGCTACTACAGGAGTTGGGATAGAAAGGAGTATTTGTGCAGTGGTCAGAGTGGGTAACAGTATCAGCATAGGCTTCAGATTAGGAAAATTATGTCAATATAGAAGTGAGGGGGAAGGGGTCAGTAGAGGAGACAGAGAAGGGAGGAAACAGCACTGCACTGACAACTTTTCCACAACTCTTGTACTAATTGAAGGGGAGGAGTGTAGGGATCAGTGCCTTGTGCACTGGGAGTCTGGGAGGGGTGTCAGTGCAGGGGATGGGGAGAAAAGTGTCTCATAGAGAAGTCAGGGACATGAAGGGTGTCAGTGAGCAGAGGTGGTTAGCCATATTAATCTAATCTGACGACAAGCAGAAAGTAGGGCAGAGTGACACTGTAAGACTAACTGGTTCAGAGGCATGTGTGTTCATAGGCAAAAACCTACTTAATCAGGTGCTGTCAATGGAGTCTGTTGCCTACAAAAGTTCATGCCTCTCTGAACCTGTTAGTCTCTAAGGTGCTACCCTGCTCTACATTCTACCTGAATGGTGTCAACATAGAGGTTGTATCATCATCATAGTATAAAGGGTCAGAAGGGGCCTAGAGCAGGCCATCTAGTCTGACCCCCTGCCAATGGCAGGAACGAGTGCCAGGGTCACAGGACCCCAGCCAAGTACCTATCTA